>JAQHUG010000264.1:844529-865751 GCA_028555095.1 Dicrostonyx torquatus | reverse complement strand
AAAGCCAAAGCTACACTTTCCCACCACAGACTTGAGCCAAACTGAAAGAAATGACCTAGTTGCGGGAAGGGAAAGCCCACTGCCACCTGTTGAGCCGGGCTGCGGGTCTCTGAGGGCCAAACTCCCCCGGCTGTCGGTCTGTGATTGGATTCACTTCCCAGGGGTCTTAGCCATCGGCAAGTTACCTGTCCGTCACAGGACATCTGGTCTGCCTATATTACACTCATCCTGCCTGCTCTGGGCGACAGAAGGATGCCTGAGGAGGGCTGGTAGCTGGAAGCTTTGCTGAAAGCCCCAGAGCTGAAAGACCTGTGGCGGAGCTTAGGACATGGGGATTCCCCCTATACTTTGAACGAGATACCAATGCCCAGGAGCACCCCCTATTTCCCACACACACTCCAAAGCCCCCCTTTAATGACTCGATCTCTTTACCGGAATCCTCTCTTGGCAATTCATGAAGCTGCCACACATTCACAGTCTTCACGTGAAATTAACCCTAGGGTCGCCAGGGCTTAGAAACCATACTGAGTGCCTGGCTGAGAAGCCCTGCCATTGCCGAGGGAGTCCCCTCTCAAGACTGTCTCCCAGGGTGCTTAGGAAGATCGTCTTTGTGTTTCGGCTTCCCATATTCCCACCCCAGCTACCCACCTTCTTACATCACAAAAGGCAAGAATCTCAACCATTCCCCGTCTGGAGGAATCAGAGTTTCGTGACCCGGGTGAGGGCTTAGGGCAGACATGGTAGCTGAACTGTTCACGTACAGCTTAGTCTGTGATAGAAAGCGTGGACTTAAAGCCCCGTTGCTCAGCCCCTGACAGTGTGGCATCCCTTTCCTCCTCTTGTATATAAAGCCAGGCTGTCAGTCGTGAGAACAAAGTGAAGTCTCTGATGACGGTATCCATTCACAGAAACGTCCGGGACTGCCTCGGCTTCCTCACAGACCGGACTTGAGCCTGGGCACCACGTAGTGAGGCTACCCCATTAGTGCTCTGAGAGGGAGAGTGTGCCGTGACTGTTACAGCTTGAGTGCTCAGAGTGAGTTTAGATTCCCAGAGTGATGATAAAGGAGCTTTAACTATGGAGCCCTGCCTCTAGAGGGCGCTATCACCACCTCCCCGGGCTTCTGGTCCATTCACGGCAGACTCCTGGGTCATTGCCAGCTGCTCCTTTCCCATGTGTTTATCTGTCATCCCATCCTGAGTCTGGCGTCAGTCTTACATGTTGGCATGACTGGGGACAACTACATGTGATTTAGAGTCACCAATAAAGCCCCTCCTTCACCAAATATCCATTTCTCCCCTAGCATAGCTTTCTGGTGCCTAATATTCCACCATGATGGATTCCTCCCTTTGGCCACTGCCTTGTAGCCCATGTGGGTTACTAAACCTTCACAGCGACGGCTTGTTTAGAAACATCCAGGACCTTAAAGACCAGAGGGTGAGGACAGAAGAGCAGAAAGGGAAAGAGGTGGGGGTGCAGGAGAGAAAGGATGGGACTTTGCCAACCTTAGGGCCCATAGAGATAGACCCAGTAGCCTGGGAGGAAGGGCTGGGCAAGCAGGTGGCAAGTGGCGGGCAGGGAAGGACTGAACCTCAGCTGGGACTCTCTGTGGGAATAGGAGATGGACTCCTGTTGAGGAAGCCCTGGTAGGCGGTGCTGACCAACGGGGGGAAGGGGGGAGGTGAGCTTCAGGGCCTTGTAGGAGATAAGTAAGCCCCAAAGCAAAGCATCAGCCAGCCAGCCAGCCATTCAGCGTGTCTCTTCTCCCACACAGCCCCAGCCCCAAAGGCAGCTATGTAGTCTTCTTGGCATCTGGAGCCTAGGCAGTGCTCTGGCTGTCTAGTTAGGGCAGAAGAATAAGGACACCAGAGGAACTTTCAACACTTGTACCTTCCTGACACACGCACACCCTCTGCCCATTGTGCTACCTCTCTGGAGAGAAGCAGAAGCAGAGTAGTTCACCCACACCCTGGAGGGACAGAGGGATTCCACTGGAATCACCCTGATGGTTTGTGGGGTCCTGAGTGTACCAATGTGGGGCGTTCTGGAGAACTGGGAGAGGTCCCTGCTGAGAGAGCCCATGGACCAGCCTCATAGGGGATGGGTGGATGAGCATCATCACTTGAGTCTGTACACACCATGTCCCGTCACCATTGACCAGTCCTGGCTTATGGTCATCCAAAGATGAATGTTTGCTGCCTATCCTAGGTGTTCCAGATTCAGAAGGCAGAGGTGCAACCAGAAAGGAGACACAGTGGGCCACTGATACATCTTAATGGCCTTGCATTCCCAATGGATGTCTTTTTTTGTTTGCTTTGTTTTGTTTTGTTGTTGTTGTTTTTTTCTAATAAAGCTCCAGATCTCATGTAACTCAGGCTGGCCTTAAACTCTACAGTAGTTGTGGATGACCTTGAACTCCTCATCCTATCTCTAGCTCTCAAATGCTGGGGTTATAGCCATGGGCCACCATGCCTGGTTTATGCCATGCTAGTGACCAAGCTCAGGACCTCGTACATGGTAGGCAAGCACATTACCAACTGAGCTGAGCTACAAGCCCAGCCCAAGGCACAACCGTTCATATATATAATGTTGATGGAGGCCGTGTGTCTCTATTCCTCCATATGAGCACCTCTTGCTGAGCACGAGGGTGCTTGTGCCAACCGCTGAGCTAAACGTCAAGGGTGCCTTGGTATCTTTGCCAGTATTTGTTGGCAAGAAGGCTGACCTGTGTGTTGTAGGTTATTCCCACTCTCCACCAACTGGATACCAGGAGCGCCCACTCAGTTACACTCCTGACTGTCCTCAGACATTGCCTGGTACTCCCTGGGGAGCAAGGCAGCCTGCAGTTAAGAATCACTGGGGATCCAGCTAAGAATAAACCAAGAAGAAAAAAAAGCGGTCCCATTCCCCGAGGAGCAGCGTTATGCGAAGGCAGCAAAAAGCTGTCAGCAGAGGTGAAAGTTATGGCAAGACGGGGTGAGGCTGAAGGTGTGGGTCGGGTGGGGCTGCCGCTTTCAAAAGGGGACTCAGGAAAGGCCTGCCTGAGTAGGTGACATTTCAGCGGGAGGGGGGCAGGGGAGAGAGCAAAGAGCAAGATGTGCAGTAATCTGAGACCCACCTGTCAAGCAGTTGCAGTGGGGAGGGGGAACAAAGGAGAGGGTGGCTGGGGCTCAGGGGAGCTAAGGAGGGGGTGGCTGAGGCTCAGCAGAAGCTGAGGAGGTGGTGGCTGGGGCTCAGGGGGAGCTAAGAAGGGCATGGCTGGAGCTGGGTGGTGGGGATGGGGTTAGGGACAGCCGCCTGGAGTCTGATAGTTCTTTCTCTGTGGACTTCGTGCTTTCACTCTGCACACTCACAGCCTGCTAGGTGCCAGCGCCATCTTGACTGCCGTTAGCTAACACTGACAAGAGAGGCAAGTACTGTTTCTTCACCTGGTCTTTCAATTGTGAAGAGTGAGGTCCAGAAGGGTGGAGGAACTTGGAAGGTGCAGCGGGCCGTGAACATGGACACACATGGACAGCCCACACTCTTGTCTCCTGCCACGCTGCACTTGGGGGCTGTACAGTTGGAGTTCACTCTAGCCCTCAGCTCTGGCCCCTTACTAAAATCTCCCAGTGCCTGTTTTCTCTGAGGATGGTGCCCCACCACATGTTGGTGCTAACTGGGGACATATGCCCCGTGCCTGTCACCGTGGACCAGACAGGAACTAGGAGTAAGTGGCACCTCCTGCTCCTAGACAAACCTCTCACTCTTGACTTCGCGTGCAGTCACTGAACCATGTCAAGGCTATCTGCTGAGGTTGATGCCAGTGTCCCAGGACTGGTCAGGGGACATAAGCCCAAGACTCAGAGGTGCCAGACAAAGCTGTGTTATGTGAGCCAGTGTTTCTCCAGGCCCTTGGGGTTGGCTTGCCATTTCTCTCTACTGATGCTGGCCTGGCCTCCTCTGGACTCAAAATTAAATGTCCCACAGTGGAGCAGAGTCCTGAGAGCATCTCCCTCCCCAAGACTCTGGTCCCATGCGGAAGTCACAGTCAGTGTCTCAATTAAGCCCTTGTAGGCCCTTATTTATTGAACATATGGGAAGCCAGGTCCTTCTTAAAAATAGAGACTGAAAAAAATAACTCAGAACTGGAAAGAGGAAGCAGCTCACAGTGGCTACAAACGAGTGGCCTCCCTGGTTGCTGCCGCTCTGAAACCATTGATGATTTTCCCTGCCCACGGATCCCTGAATGAAGAAACAAACAGAGTAGTGGAAGATGCTGCTGGTGCCTGGAAAAAGGCATCCACCAGCCTGCTAATGAGAGACTCTTGTACCAGGAATTCACCTCCCCGCAGGCTGCAGTGAGGGTACAGACGGTCATGAGGAATACCCTTGACTTTGGTGGAAAACCAGGGTTATAGAGTTGCCTGTATCCTCTGGCCTGCATTGTCCTTTCCAGGGATGGACTGCATAGGTGTGGGTCCCTAGTGGTTTCATTAAGGGGAGGGAGGGTAGAATGGTGTACCCAGGGCGCTAAGACCAGGTACAAAGTCTGGTAAGTGTCCTGTCTACTCAGCCTTTGGAGATGCTCCTGTCATGTCAGTGGCTACACTGTCCCTTGTGATTGCAAACCTAGGCAGTCAATCATGGGCCCCTCCCCCCATCTATGTAGTGGACTCACGGGCACGTGGAGGCAGTCAATCATGGGTCCCTTCCCCTATCTATGTAGTGGACTCATGGGCACGTGGGCTGAAGTTCAGCTGCTCTGTGTGCCCTGAAGGAGCCACTTGACGTCTTTGAGCCTCCATTTCTCTAATTCTGAAAGGAAATGGTGAACAGTTATTGCCATGACTACAGGTGCTTGCCACACTTGTACCCGCTCACCCTCCTGGTGCTGTTGGAATGGAGCTCCACCCACCCTCTGCATGATGTCTAGACCCATTTTGGCTGAAGTTTGTGTCTGGAAAGAGTGATACCTGTGTGTCCTCGTAAGCCACTATGTTGGTGACCCTGGCCCCAGAGCCACCATCTGCCAAGAAACGGGCACAGTGGTAATGATGATGGTGTATTTCCTGCTCTGGGTTCCCCAAAGCTGGTGCTCTGCTTTTTGTAATAGGGAGGGAGGTTGCTTGCTGGTTCCCTTAGCCCCAAAATAATCACACAGAAACTGTATTATTTAAATCACTGCTCTAGCTTCTTATTGGCTGACTCTTACATCTTAATTTAACCCATTTCCATTAATCTGTGTAAGCCACACGTGGCAGTGGCTTACTGGGTAAAGTTCCAGTGTCTGTCTCCAGCAGGGCTATATGGCATCTCCCTGATTCTACCTCCTTTCTCCCCGGCATTCAGTTTAGTTTCCCCTGCCTACCTATATTCCCTGCATAGCCCAAGACAGTCTCTTTATTAATCTATGGTATTCACAGCACACAGAGGGGAATCCCACATCATTTGTCTAACTGGATAATGATTTTGTGAGGTAATTACCATGAGCTCTGTGTGCATCTGTGTGTGTGAGAGAGAGAGATCCTATGTGTGCAGGTATACACGTGTGTGCAGGTATACACGTGTGTACAGATGCATGCATACAGTTGTATACAGGCATGTGGCCAGAGAACAATGTCTCGGGTGTTGTTCCTCAGGGACTATCTACCTTTATTTTTTATTGTTTTTATTTTTTAGACAGGGTCTCTTACTAGCCTAGGAGCTCACCAAGTGGATTAGGCTGGATGGCCAACAAGCCCCAGAGATCTGCTCATCTCTAGAGGTGTGCACCACCACCCGCGCTTTTTTATGTGGGCTTCAGGGGCTGGACTCATCTTCTCGTTCTGGCAAAGCAAGAACTTTACAAACTGAGCCATCTTCCAAGCCATGAGCCACATTTTATAGAAAAAGAAACTAAGGCCACCAAGAGAACCATTTATTGGACTCAAGTCACCGAGCAGAAAAGTGTTGGAGCTTCATGAACCAATGAAATCTGTCAAAGAAAAAAATGTAGCCAAAACATCTAACCTAGGGGTAGACTCTTGTAAAATTATCTTCTTTCCATCTGAAATGAAACCTCCAGATGGAAATCATGGGATTCAAGAGACTCATCTGGGTGTCACCTCCCTAGGAAGCCTTCCAAGATAGTCCTGTCTGGCACTTTGTGTGCCTTGGGGGCATTCTTGGTGCATGGTAGCAGCCAGCCTCCCCAGTGCTGTCCCTTGAGACCAGGAACACCCACCAATGTTTCCAGACTGATTGCACAGTAGCAATCACTGCTGTGTCTCAGAAACCCATGCACACTGTGCCTCTACCAATGCCCGAGACATTTGTGTGCCTAAGTCTAATCACGGGCTCCCAGAGGTCAGCGGCCAGGGACTTTGAAGCAGGTTCTCTCTCTGGAGTCTGGTCCTCAGCCTCTCCCAGAGGCAACAGGTCTCTCGATCTGCCAGAGTCTGGCCTTCCTGCTCCCCGGGGCTGCAGGGCCATGTGGCTATCAAGAGCAGAGTTCTTAGCATGAACAGTGATGTGAAGGGCTTGGGGAAATTAGTGGGTCTCACCCTTTGATGAATACTTGGTTTCTAGTCTCTCCTGCCCCCTTTCCTTTGCATATAGGTGCATACAATTGTAGTGTGACCCCCCTAAACTATATGAATTGTGTCTTATGCATGTGTGCATGCATGCATGAGTGCATGAGTGTGTGTGTGTGTGTGAACACTGTGTAACTTTTGGCTGGGAAAAGTGGACAGATGTCTGTTCTCCCCAGATAGAACACAGACAACAGACCAGAGAACTGATTCCATCCCAGGGTAGGTTGATGAACCAGTGAGTTTATTGGGGCTCCTTATGGGGGTGGGTGACTCGGAGGCAACTGCAGCTCCTAAAAGCCCGCCCTGGGGTGAGCAATGACTCCAGAAAGCTGCACGACTCCCAGGCAGCTCCAGGCAGTCTCCTCCCTCCCGCAGCTGTGTGCGACCGTCACCTTGAGGATTCACCTTGTGAATCTTGTAACTTTTTTACTTTCCTAAGGTTAGTCATTTTTATGAGTTTCTGGGCCTTTTTAAGTTTTCTTTGCTTTCCCGTGAGTCTCTTCTCTCTCCTGGAGGGAGTATCACAATACGGCTGTACTATACAAAGCAAGTCTACCATTTTAGTGCTGTGTGTGTGTGTGTGTGTGTGTGTGTATGCATGGGTGGCGTACATGTATTTATGCTCACGTGTGTGGGAGGAGGTCCATGTAGAGGCCTGAGGTTGACTTCAGGTGTCTTTTTTGGTCCCTCTGCTGCTTAGTCACTAAGGCCGGATCTCTGAACCCCAGTTTTGCGAACTGGTCTGGTCTACCACACCAACTCTGTCTCCACAGCCCGAGCACTGGAATTACAGGTGGCTGCCATGCTTGCCTGGCTTTGAGAAGGGTTCTGGGGACCCAAACCTAGGTCTTCAGATGGCAGGCATTTTATCTAATGACTCATTTTACCGGCCTTTGCCCCTTAAATGTCTAATTCAATGACATTTCATAATCCAATGTGATGAAGCCAGTCTTGCTCCCGAGAACACCATCACCCAAAATGGAGATGCACCCCAATAATCACCCTTGCTGTAGCCCCCATTTCCTTGAGATTCTGGCAGCCACCAGTCTGTTTCCTATCCCTGTGACTTCATCTTCAGGCTGTTTTATATAAACGTGTGATATGTAGCTGTATCTGGTGCCTTTCATTTCACGCTTTTCAAGCTGAAACGTGTATTGAGATTCTGTGTGTGTGTGTGTGTGTGTGCATGTGCGTGTGTGTGTGTGTGTGTGTGTGTGCAGATGTGTGCAGTGTGGAGGCCTGAGGAGGGCACTGGGTGTCCAGCTTCATCACTCTATACCTGGCCCCCTTGAGGCAGGGTCTCTCTGAACCTGGAGCTGAGCTGGAGTCCAGGAAGGTCCAATGATCCTTCTGCCCCCCACCATTCACCCCACCCCATCCCCCACAGCCCTGGAATTACAGGCACATGTGACCACACACAGCTCTTTATATGAGTGGTGGAGATGTGAACTTGAGTTGGATGCTGTTATCACAAGCACACTCTTACCCTCTGAGCAAGCTCACCAATCCAAGAGAGTCCTCCCCTTTGACGGACCACACCGCTTATCCATCTATCAGCTGCAGACGTCACCTTTAAGCAGTAACAAGCATCCTTCCAGGTTCCTGCTTGAGTTCTTACCCTGGTTTCCAGTGACTGCAGCATCTGCGGAGTGGCGGGTGATGTTCCCGCAGCCGCAGTATAGGATGACTGGGAACTTGACAGAGAGACAACATAGACCTCTGTCTATTCAGGACAGGTTCCTAGCCACAGGCTCCTCCCCACCAGTGTCAACCTTCTGATCCCAGATACCTACGGGACGGCAGCCAGGCACAAGGGTCCCTGTGAACCACACTTATTCTTGCCACACCTGCCAGGTGCAGTTACTGTGAGTTCCAGGCCAAGGTCAAGGGCCTGAATCCTAAGAAGACTCCTTCCAAATCACAATTATGGTGGGAGGATGGCTAGAGCCCCTTTTCAGCATCAGTGGATAGGAGTGTTTGGAACAGGAGGAATCCTGCCCTTTGGCGGATGTGACTGTCACCTGATGTCCAACCTGGTCCTATTGCAGGTGCATGCTGGTACAAGGCCTGTGGTCATAATCAAAATGTACCCAACTGCGCTGTCTCTGTGCTGGGCCCAGCTCTGCACTCATTCCATCCACCTGCACACAACTCCACAAAAGGAGTTCTATTTTTAGCACCCCAGTATAGATGCAGAAAGTAAGATACAGTGTCCTAGTCAAGGTCACTCTGCTGGGAAGGGCTGGAGCCAGGACCGGAACTGGCAAAACACTCAAATGAATGACTTCTGGCTTTTGTAGCTTCTTGGGAGATGGCCCTAAGAATAACTGGCATTGGGCAAATCCTTCTGGCCCACCTGCTCTCTCTATGCTGAGAGCATTGATTGGCCTCTGCAGACATGAAGGACAGGGCCGTAGGCTGGGGGTGTCAGTTCTCTGAGGGTCAGGGCTGGTCCTGACATCCCTACCCCTGTGTCCCTATCCTCAAGTTCAGCCCCAGGCATGAGGTGGTGGCTGGCCTTTGTGTGGCCTCTGAACCTTCCTCAGCCCTCTCTGAAGTTTTCCTACAGACTCCCCTTCCTCTGTGTCTCAGGGTTCGCCCTTCATCCTTCTACTTCCAGAAAATTCCAGAAACTTGGTGGGATAACTGCCACCCTGTGCCAGGAACTATGCCAACTCCTGTTTATGATGCCATATTGCATGGTTCTGGCACTTCCCACTTCAGTATGCCAGTGAGAGCTCCTACTAGAGGAAATAGAGATCCTAAGAGGCTAATTCCAGTCAGAGCGCCCAGCTGGTAAGCCGATCGGGAACTGGAGGACCAAGGCCAGAGCAGCTAATGAGAGGGCCGGATGTACATTGGGCCCCAGGTGTGAATCACCTCATATGCCCCTTGCTATGTCCCTGAAGCAGGCTCTGTGATTATCCCCATGGGAGAAGGCTGTGAACATTCAGGCTGGAGTGTTAGTGGCTTGCTCATACTGTCTGCACCTCTTGGATTTCAGCTTAGCTATGAATGCATCTGAAGCTGGGGCAGGGAGGGACTTCTACCTAGCAGGGGGCTGGGCTGGCAATTATGGTAGTGGTGCTGCTTCTCTCCTGGAGATCCTCCACCCTCAGACCCGCCCTGTGCAGCTGGACACCAGCGCTGGATCAGGGAGAAGCAGGGCACGGAGTCAGACAGGGGCACAGGGGCACATTGATTGAGAGCTCACTGTCAACCCCAGTGCCAGCAGGTGGTGGCTGGCTATTAATGGGGCACTGCTAGGTTCACCCAGCTTCCAGATCAATTAATATCAAAACCAGCATTATTTTATCTGCTGCCTCTGAGGAGGACCTGGCGTAGGGAGGCATACAACAGACTGATATTGATTCCTCTGCTCCCTCTCGCTCCCTTCCGGATAGGAATGTCTCCCTCCTGATAAACATGTCGTTATGGGCAGGGTGAAGCCACTCATCACTGAGGTACCTGGGGAGCCATGCTGTGCAGACAGGCGGAGGAAGGCAGTGGCTGTGAGCTGGCCAGATGGAGCTGGCCTGGAAGAAGGGGGGTGAGGGATGCCAGGAGGCAGCACTGGCCTGGTGTCACCTTTGTCCCACCCTAGAGAAGGCAGGTCCAGTATGAGGTGACGGCAGGTCCAGCATGGGGTGATGGCTAGGAGCCTCGCTGCTTGAGATGCACATAGCTCTACCTGGGGTGACACTTACTGGATGAGTGGCCTCCTAGGGCTGTGTTCTGGGGTCTGCCTGGGGATTGGAGGACCACACCTAACTTCAAATCCTGCCCTAGCTGCCCAGAGCAGAGCACCTCCCTTGGCTTCCATTTTATACTTTGTAATATGAATCGTATCCTCTGTCATGTCATCTCTGTAGGCTTGGGCAAAGAAGCCGGTGAGGTAACACATGCCAAAGGAAAGGTCAGTGCAGCCGATCCACAAACACTGCTGTGTGGGTCCCACCATGACTGACAGCTCTCGCAGGCTCCCGTGGGTATAAACCTCCCATGGTCAGCTGACACAGTGTAGACGGTAGGAAAAGTGGAGGAATAAACATTTAAACACGAGGCTGAGGATGCACCTTAGTCCCTTAGCCAGTAGAGGACTTGCCTGACACGCAAAAGCTCCGGGTTTGATCCCCAGCATCGCAGAAAAGGAAGCATGATGGCACACACCTGTAATATCAGTGACTTGAGAGGGAAAGGACTCAGTCTAAGGTCATCATGGCTACATATCCAGTTGGGGGCAGTCTGGGCTACAGGAGACCGTATCTCAGATACATACATACATATAGACATATACACGTAGTTAGCAAATAAATAAAATAAAGTAAGAGTTCTACCTGTCCACCTTTATGGGGCTGGGGATGTGGTTAATGGTAGAGCCCTTGTTTAGCCTGCACAGGACCCAGAGCTCAATCTCCCAGTAATGAGACAACAAAACAACAATTTAAAAAAAAGCAAAACCATTCCTAGAGGGGACAAGTCCCTGCAGAGTTCTCAGCCAGTGTAGCCTGGAGCTGAGTGAGTTGGTCAGAAACAAGCCAGGAGAGGTGGGCAAACAAGATGACAGTGTCACTTCCAAGAGCTGGCTGCAGCTGGCTCTGGCTTCCCCTCCTGCAGCCAACTCCCCCTCTGTTTCCTTAACACATCCCTGATATCTGGGTCTTGTGCCAAAGTGGGGTGGGGGTGCTGAGGACCCTGTTCGTGATCTGCAGAGACTGCCTGTGACCTGGGCATCTCCGGTCTGAGGTCACTGGTCTATAACCTCCAGAGTGGAGCACTCTGCTTCCAGAAGATGTGGGCTGCTGTTAACTGGGCAAAGCAAAAGTGGAGCACAGCAAAGCTTGGGGCAGGCCAGCTGGAGCCCCAGGAAGAAGGAGGAAGAAAAGCTGTCCTGGGGAGAGGGGAGGACACTCACTCTTGGCCTTGAGCTGAGCCTGGAAGATTTACGGTCTATTCATTTATATCATTCACTATGGGGCTACTCCCAGGATCCCCAGAGATACCCGAGTCCCAGAAAGCCCACACATTTAAACGGTGGTGTATTGACAGGTGCCCATACTCCTCCTATATATTTAAAACCCTCCCTGCATCTGATACCCACTCTTGCAGAGCAAATACTGTAAACTGCTGTGTCTTTACTGAGTGGTGACCTAAAAAGTCGGTACCTGCTCCATGCAGACACAGTTTAAAAAGCACTGGCTAGTCCTGGTTGTTCAGGTTCATGGCCACGGAGGACTTCCTTAGATGGAAGTCATTATTATGTGCACTGGTGTGAGGGTATCGGATCCCCTGGAACAGGAGTTACTGACAGTCATGAACTTCCATGTGGGTGCTGAAGATTGAGCCTGGGTCCTCTGGAAGAGCAGCCAGTGCTCTTAACCACTGAGCCATCTCTCCAGCCTGTCATTTGTTCATTTTAAATTAAATTTAAAATGAATAAAAATTAAACATTTGTTAATTTTTCTTTTCTTTTTGAGACAGAGCCTCACTCTGTAACCTTGTCTGACCTGGAACTTACTATGTAGACTAAGCTGGCCTTGAATTCACAGAGATCTGCCTCCCTCTGCCTCTGGTAGTGCTGGGATTAAAGATATGTCCCACCACACCTGGCAACATTTGTTAATTTTAAAATTGCAACACACATACACATATACACACATGCATAGACATATATATAGTCATACAATAAATATATACATATGCACATGTATACAAGTATACACGTATATAATTACACATGTGCACATGCATGTGTGTACATTTATATGCACACACACAAATATGTGTGTATGCACACCCCACTGGAGACATCATCTATGCCCTTAGCAGCACACTGGGAAATGCAGAAGACTAAATTAAAGAGACTCCCCTCCCCGTTCCCTTTCATAATGCAGGGTTGAGGTGACAGAGAAGTCTGGTACACCACTAGGAAAGAAAAAGGGAGGTAAAGTAGGGACCAAGTTCAGGTACAGAGTAAGCTCAGCTAAACACACCCGTCCAACCGCCAGCCCTGAGAGGTCAGCTTCTAAGTAAGAATCGTCCATGTGTTCAAGCTCAGAGCTCTCAAACTGACATTTAAACTGACACCAAGAAGGGCCCTGGTGTGAGTGTAGGACCACAGAAACACACGCTCACGTAATAACACGTTCTCCCACACACACCCATCCTACAAGCACACAATAGTGGTCAATTTAAAATTCAAAGGTTAAGTAAAATAATCCGTGGCAATATTAGAAAACTGACAAGAGGGATTTACAAAACAATGATACCAGGAATGAGATTAGGGGTGAAGATATGGACCAGTAGGAAAATGCTAACACACAAGAGAATATCATGAACTTAGAATGAGTGATTTTCCTGAAAGTAATGTGGGAAGAAACAGAAACTGAACAGGCTGCAGTCATTAAAGAAACTGAGAGGGATTTAAATGCAGCCACATTCAAAACTAGGCCCATGAAAAGTGTGTATGAGAGTGTGTGTGTGCATAGTGTCATGGCACAAAGGTTGACCTTGTGATGATGTGCCGCAGGTACGAGCCACTTTGGTTTTGGAGACAGTCTTCGGGACGCTAATGTACCATGTAAAGAAGGTGCAGTCTGACATTATGAACATTTCCTGTCACTTGTGTACAGTCAACGAGGAGACCAAGTTCTCTTGGGCCCTTTGTAGTTGGCTGTCTGCCCACTTCTGCCGTTGAGCCACTCCTCTGCTCCTCCAGCATCATGTAAAGGGGAAACAGACAATATGTGGTCCTTGGGGTCTCAACTCTAATTTAGCATAATACTTCATTTTTTAGACAATGTGTCCTCACGTAGCCCTGGCTGGCCTGGAGCATACTATTTAGACCACACTGACCTTGAACTCACAACAGTCCTCCTGCCTCTGCCACTATTGGGCCATCACACCCACTTTTCAGATTTTTCAGTTGTTTACCCATTTACCAATAAGGGATATCTAGACTGATGATAATTAGGGCTCTTTTGAATGAATCTGTACCCAGGATGAGTTTTCTCAGTGAGGCTGTGGATTTCTCCCAGAGTCCCAACCAGAAATGGAATTGGCTAGCTGCAAGGCGAAGGAGCTAGCAAACAGCTTTCTGAAATGATCAGACCATTTAGCATTCTCCTCTGCAGTGTGCTGCAACCTCTAGTTGTTCCAGGTCTTTGCCAACACTTAATGTTGTCAGTCTTTTTAACTTTAGCCACACCTGTGTATCATGGTATCTCATTGTGGTTCTCTTATGGCCTTTCTGGTGATACTGACAGCTATAGATCCACCTTGTTTATTAATAATAAACACAAATGCCATTAAAGTTAATTCTGTCATGTGTATACATATACATATGTGGGGGGGGTAATAAGAACAGAAAGCCAGAACTCCAGAGTATAAGGATGGCTTAATGCCTAGGAAATAAATATGTTCTCAAGAAATGAAGAAATTTGTAAAATAAAAATCAACATATCATGAGTCAAATTTTTTATTTAGCTAACTAGTGATAACTAGCTTTGCCCTCCATAAGCTATATTTTAAACAAATACATAGTCAATGAGAAAATATCAGAGACATGTTTTCCTAATCAGACAAGAATCGTTGCTTGTATGTCTCAGAGACACTACACACTTCCCCAAGACCAGAGGAAGATATGTGAATGTAAAAGTTGGAATTAAAACTACAAAGTGTTCAGTCCCACAATGCAGTTGTCTACACAGAAAATCCAAGAGGACCAGGTTCAGCAAAGTTGTTCAATGTAAGATCAACACACAAAAATCAATAATAGTACAATACTTTGGATTCTAAAATGCTCCCACAAGATACTACAAAAAAATTAGAGGAAAACTGTGAAGCCGCAAAAAAAAAATTTTCCCTATAAATATATCAAATATTGTATCTAGCTGATTTTGAGAGTTCCCATGAATGAATGAGAAAAAGATATCAAACAAGTTTGAGACTGGAGCGATAACTCAATGGTTAGAGAACTTGCTACTTGGTCATAAGGATGGAAGTTCAGATCCCAGCATTGGCATATGTGCCTGTAACTCTGGCTCCAAGCAATCTGATGCCTTCTTCCGGCTTCTGTGGGTGCCTGTACATACATATCCGTGCATGTGTGTGCACGCACACACACTCACACACAAACACACACAAAATCTTTTATTTAATGAGACAAAGAAGCTGCACCTATGAAATAGCAATAGGGCTGCACAGAGACAACACCGGCCGGCAAACCAACGTGGACAGGAGAAATCTCACAAGGCCCCACCCTGAGATGAAGAGCTACAGGCAGCTAATGGCTGCTGAGAAAGGAAGAGTCAGCCTTCTCCAGGTGGCAGTCCCACCTGGCCAGCTCGACACACATACACATGAGAGCAGCACTGAGTGGACCCAACAGGCTGCAGAAGTCGTGAGTGTGAGAGGGAGTAGGAGAAATGTGGAAGGAGTTGTCGGGGGAGGGGAAGAGGATGTAAATAGAGTACTTAGGTATAAAATTGTAGAAGGAGGGAGCCGCTTGTTGGTTCCGGGTTGCTTAGTCCCAAAATAGTCACATACAAACTGTATTAATTAAAGCACTGCTTGGCCCTTTAGCTCCAGCTCTTATTGGCTAACTCTTACATCTTAATTTAACCCATTTCTACTAATCTGTTTTGCCACGTGACTGTGGCTTATCGGCAAAGTTCCATCATGTCTGACTCTGGCGGTGGCTCCATAGTCTCTCTCTGACTCTGCCCTTCTTTCTCCCAGCATTCAGCTTAGTTTTCCTGCTTAGTTCTGTTCTGCCCTTGCCATAGGTTCAAAGCAGTTCTTTATTCATTAACCAATAAAAGCAACACATAGACAGAACGACCTCCCATACCATTTCTCCTTTTCTTTTTAAATAAAAAGGAAGGTTTTAACTTTAACATATTAAAATTACATATAACAAAATAGGTATCAAACAAGAATTACAGTTACAATATTTATATCTACTTTATCTTTTATCATAACTAAGGAAAACTATAACTATAAATTCTTCAACTCCATCAAAGACTCCAGAAGGTCTTAATATTATATTAAGGATATAATATTACCTAAGTAAGCAGTAAGAGCATTGTAAGCAACTTCCAAAACTCTAGAATTGACAGAGGCATCTCGCTGCCTGGACAGTCACCCAAAGTTCTTCTGTACCATTGGGTCATCCATCTTCAGCCTATAGGACCATAGTATCCAGCAGACTTTTCCATGAAGCAGAAAATTTCAAAGACAATTCTACCCATATTGGCAGTTTTCAGTCACTTTGTTCTGTGTCCTACAGAATGTCTGGCAGACTCTTTCTTGAAGCAGGAATCCTGAAGGATCATCTCACCCTTAGGCAAGTTCATCAGTCATTTCTCTGTGGGTCCTGCATGTCCAGTTTAGCAGTCCAGGCAAGAGCAGTTTCTTGCCCAAATGGCTAACCAACTCCATAAGGAGCCTCTTTGATGACCATCTTCCTCTTGAAGTAGTTTGTGCTACCAGGAGCAGATGTGTCTCATTGTCATGAAAAGTCCTAAGTTATTAAAACATTTTAAATGCCATGTTCTGAAGGTCTCTGAAAGATTCAAAGAATAACCTATCTAACTGAAATATATCTCTATATATCTAGAAAATCTAACTAACATGACTACAATCTTGACTATTATAGATGACTCTCTATTAACCTATATGTCTTAATTAAACATTACCTTTCCAAATGAACTACACAATCACAATACCCTAATCAAGAGCAGAAATATATACACAGTATAACAAATTGACCTTAACTTTGTATCAATAAACCAAGATCCATACTAAAGCAAATCTGTATAGCATATCCCCCTTTAAATGTAAGCAAAAAATTATAAACAATATTTGGGAATATGGGCATAGTTCTGTCCATACTGATTCCTGCTGTATGGGGACACTGTTAATCAGGTCTTTCATGGCGTATCCTGTGTGCTAAGCTCATCTCAGTCAGCAGTTGGGTGAAGTAATTTTTTGAGGGTGTCCGCAGTGACCTTTCATGGGGTTGTGGTCATTCAAACCATGTTAATCTGGAAGCAATCCACAGACTCTCATCTTCTATGGAAATAAAAGAAAACCTCTTTTCCAAAGCAACATATCCTTAGACTCATATTTTGAATTCAAGATACCTTTAAAATATATAGGTTGGTTTAGCTTAGCAGTCCATACAATGAAATGTTTCTCTGTACTTAGCTCCTTCACAGTCAAAAATTTCAAAGATAACGCAATAATATACAGAATCCAGACTATCTGTGAATTTTCCATTTTATGTGGCTTATTTTTCTTTAGTCCTTTTAATCTATGACTATCTATACTTTGTTTCTTTAAAGACTTTTTTTAAACGATTTAGTTCTTTTCCAACTCTTTTTCTTCTCTCTCCCAAGCCTACATACATTTATTCAACACTGTGCCCCATTTAGAGGTCTTTTATATCTGGATTTATCTTTATTGCATATATGTAATTATTTTCTGTTTTGAAGAGCTTTTAAAATGGTAAGCATCTTGGTTACAGCGACCCTAGGTGCTGGCTCCACCTCTCTCCACTTTCAAAATGGTGGAGGCCAGCTCTGGTGCCACCAGGTAGTAGCTGCTCAGCACTTTAACTCTGAGAATGAGCATGCAGCACATAAACCCTTTTTATCTGGGTAATAGCTAAATCTGCTATGCAGAGCACTGAATAGCCTGGAAATATCTCTGCATATGGTGGTGGGAATCTGCCATGCTCTCCGGCCTGTGCAAGCCTAGTAGACCTGATCCCGCTGCCTGCCCAGGCAGGGAGCGCTGGGCACCCCAAGTAGGCACACAAACAACCAGGCCCACAAATGCCATTCAAATGCTCCATAGCTGGAGTTCGTGCTGGCAGCAAGGCCAAGGAAGCCTCATTTTAGAACCATGTGGCTTTTTTTCTGCTATAGCTGAATCAGGAAAACCTCCCTTAAGGGAGCTGCAGAATGCCATCAGTCAAACAGAAATGAGGCTAAACTTTGTTTTTCTGTGTCTAGAGTTTCTTTTCAAGCTTTTTTAGGTTTTATATGGATTTAGTCCACCACATTGGCATGCCAAATGGGGGAGGGGGAAGAGGATGTAAATAGAGAGCTTACATAAAAAAAATATAAAAACATTAATAAAATCAGGAAAATAAATAAATGAAGTCATTTCCCAAAATGGGGGGACAATAATTTGACTATAAATAAAAAGATGCCTTGTGCAATTGGTAACCTATGTGGTGGTTTGAAAGCAAATGGCCTCAAAGGGAGTGGCACTCTTAGATGGTGTGGCCTTGTTGGAGTAGGTGTGGTTTTATGGGAGGAAGTATATTACTGTGGAGGCGGGCTTTGAGGTCTTAGATATGTTCAAGGCATGCACAGTGAGATAGACAACTTCCTGTTGCCTGCAAGTCAAGCACCATGTCTGCCTGCATGCCACCATGTTGTACCACGATGAGAATGAACTGGACCTTTAAAAATGTAAGCCAACCCAATTAAATGTTTTTCCTTATGGTCATGGTTTCTCTTCACAATAATAGAAACCCTAGCTAAGACAAGAGGTTGGTACCAGGGACCGAGTTATTACTGTGATCGGCTTGACCATGCTCTTGTTTGAAGGAGTATGGACCATGGGTCTGTGGATAGAAGAGTGGTTGAACACCTGAAGAACTGCTTCATGGGCCACCCTGGTAGGATCATAGAAGACAGTGGTGTTGAATGCAATAAGAGGTTTCAGAAGAGAAGAATATTAATATGTGGCCTAGAGTTTAGGCTCGTAATATTTCAGTGAAGAATCTGTCTGCTTTGCCCTTGTCTGAAAAGTCTGCCTGAGGCTAAAGTGAAGAGATTTGGATTGCCTCCATTGGCAGAGGAAATCTCAAAACAGCCTAGTACAGACTCTGTTCTGTGGTTATTAGTGGTAACTCTAATGAAGATTTATAATGAAAAGGAGCAAGCTGAGCGGGGTAAATTACAAAATGTAAAATATCAAGGATAGGAGGAGCACCAGGAAGTGGGATGGAGCTAAGACCTGTGTTCAAAGAGATAAGCAGATTAAGAAGCGGAATAAAGGGAGTAGTGATCTTGGGGCAAGATCCTACCCAGATAAATTTCCAATTTGTGAAAAAGAATTAGAGAAAAGTTTAGACCTGGGTGTGGTGGCACACACCTTTAATTCCAGCACTCCAGAGGAAGGCAGAGGCTGGTGGATCTCTGAGTTTGAGGCCAGCCTGGCCTACAGAGCAAGTTCCAGGACAGCCAAGCTTAGGCAGTGAAGAAAACCATAGACAAGAGAAAACTGGTGAAGATGTAACTGAACAAGGGGACCATGTTCCAGTCTCAGCAGAACTTGGCAGGTTTGGTCACATGGTTCCGGCTTTCGAGTCAAAGATTATGGAACCTCCCTCCATAACTTGGGAAAGCTGCCAAGGCCAGGCGTGTGTCAGGAGTGTCCCTGAATGGAGACCTACTAGAAAGGTCATTGTGTGAAGCTGTGAAAGTGAAGCCTGGGTTGCCTTGGAGACCCCAAGATGTTGGAGATGCCAGAGCCATGGGATACCTGCTGAGGAGAACTGCTAACAGGGAGTGGAACCTGCCCAGAAGAAGGAAGTGTGTCTCCGTCATCAAAGCTGAAGGAGTTGGAGATCTGAAGAGCGTTTTGACATCAGACATGGAGATGCAGAGTTTGGAGTTTGCCCAGATGGTTTGCTTTGGTCCAGCGTTTCCTCACTATGCTCCCGTCCCTATTTTTGGAATGGTAATGTGTACCCTGCGCCATTATATGTTGGAAGTATGTGATCTGCTTTTTATTTTGACTTTACAGGGGATTACAATGAAGAGGTTTTAGGCTGGGCGGTGGTGGCGCACACCTTTAATCTCAGCACTTGGGAGGCAGAGGCAGGTGGATCTTTGTGAGTTCGAGGCCAGCCTGGTCTACAAGAGCTAGTTCCAGTGCAGGCTCCAAAGCCACAGAGAAACCCTGTCTCGAAAAACAAAATAAAACAACAAAAAAAAAGAGGTTTCATGATTTTCAGAAGAGACTTTGAACTTTAGACTTTTAAATAAGTTTGAGACTGCTACAGACTATGAAGGCTTTTGCTGAAGGCGTTTTTGCATTATGATTCAGCTACAAGCCTTTGGGGGTCAGGGAGAAAATGGCCCCCAAAAGGAGTGGCACTATTAGGAGATGTGGACTGGTTGGAGTAGATGTGGTCTTACTGGAGGAAGTGTGTCACTGTGCGGGTGGGTTTTGAGGTTCTTATATATATGCTCAAACCGTACCCAGTAAGACAGACCACTTCCTATTGCCTGTAAGTCAAGACTTGGCTGCTTCTCCGGCACCGTGTCTGTCTGCACGCCTCCATGTTGAACCATTATCAAATGGACTAAACCTCTGCAAGTGTAAGCCAACCTAATTAAATGTTTTCCTTTATAAGAATTGCTGTGGTCATAGTGTCTCTTCACAGCAATAGAACCCCTAGCCATGATACCATGGAGACAGGGATGAGAAAACTGGGTACCATGTTCTTCTCGCCATCACTGTGAAGAGTGAAGTCCACAGTCCCTAATGCTGAAGTGGATGTGAAGCACCATGGACTCATGGGCTCCAGGTGCTGCAACTACTTTGGAAAACAATTCGACACCTCCGTAGTCCCTGTCACACCCCCTGCACACCAAAAAAGTCCCTTTTCTCTAACTTTACTGAAGGAGGCTGAGAAATCTTAAATATTCTGTCATAGTTTCCATAGTTATGAAGTTTCAGATTCTCCTTTCTACCCCTTAGTAGACAAGGACTCTCTGGGTGGCGCTGAGGTAGAAACAGGCCCCCAAATCTGCCCATCATATACAGGACACCAGGCTGCGCCACCATGATGCGCCAGCAGGGGGCCAGGCGGCCGTCAGCCTTCTTCCCTGGTAGGACATTCACTCCTAGCACTGGGAGTCTACCTCCTTTCATGGGGTGTAAGACAGAGTACATTTATTAAACAAAACCGTGAAAAGGAAATAGTGAATCAGAAAAATAAATTCATAGTGATAATATCAAAATGGCCACTATGCATAGTTCCAAATCCATCATCCCATGTTAAAAGATAGCTTTAAGCCTTAGCAAACAAATACATAGTGTTACCGGTTTTTGGTGGTGGTGGTTTTGTTTTTTGTTTTCATTTATTTGTTTGTTTGAGACAGGGTCTCACTATGTGGCTCTGAATGACCTGGAACTCACTATGTAGACCAGGCTGAGCTCAAACTCACAGAGATCCACCTGCCTCTCAATGCTGGGATTACAGGTGTGCCCAGCCCATCTGTTGATATTTAATACTATCTTACCAGCATTAGCCATGGCTGCTAAGCGCCTGCTAAGTGGCCAAGACGTCTGTCATGTAACTTTCCTTAGAGAACCGCATGTTGCTGGCTTGAGCACTTGGCTGTAATACAGGCAGGTGAGTCGGCTTCTTGGTGTGTTTGTATTTGTGTTCACATCTATTTCCCAGGAGCAGTACTGTTGGAACCCAGGGAAATGAAAATCCTTAATGCTTGACCAAACGCTTTCCAGATGAGGGCTACTGTTTTACGTCCCTGTCTACATCAGAGAGATTGTTAGGAAGGAGACTTTTTCAGAGTTACGTCTTCATGTTTCTCTCTCTCTCTCTCTCTCTCTCTCTCTC
>JAQHUG010000264.1:830955-844346 GCA_028555095.1 Dicrostonyx torquatus | reverse complement strand
AGAGAGAGAGAGAGAGAGAGAGAGAGAGAGAGAGAGAGAGAGAGACCTTGTGCGGAGACCTGAGATTGATGCTACGATCCTTCATTGTCCTCAGTAGCTCTTCCACCTTCCACCTTATCTGTTGAACCAGTGTCTCTCAGTCAAACCCAGACTTCATTCATGATTCTTCTCCCTAAGGTAGCTTGCTCTAGAGATCAGGCTGGAATTACAGGTGAGCTGCCATGCCTGGGTTCTGGGGATCCAAACGCTGGTGTGTTCCCCCACTCCCATCACCTATCCCCACCCCCACCCCCACCAGCCCAGCCCAGCAAATGCTTAGCCACTGAGCAGCCGTCTTAGCCCCCTCACCTTTTGTTTGGAAGTCACTGTGGATCACATGCAGTTATAGTAAGCATGTGGCAACTCCATATGCCTTGTGTCCATGTCCACCCCACCCTCCGTTCTTGCAGAGTGTCGCATCTTCTCACCATCTCCGCCTCTCCCCATCCCACCTCCCTTTCTGGCCCCAGCAATCACTAATCTGTCCTCGGTTTTCTAATAGTTCTTTTCATCATTTCAGTGCAATTAAATATATGGGTTTGTAAGCTAAATTCTTGTCAAAGCCAGAAGAAATAAGTTTACTGCTAGAGAGATGGAGAACACGCCCTTGACTGGCCTGTCTCTAAACCAGCAGAAATGGAATATGAGTGGTGTAATTTAAAAGTCTTCCTATGACCATACCATATTGGTAACTTTTTCTCAATGCTATTATTATATACCCACAATGAAAGAAAGGGAGGGAGGAAAGAAGGTAAGGAGGGAGGGAGGGCGAAAGGGAGGAATGATTTATTTGAATTTGCACTTTGAATGTGCAGCTTAGCAAGGTGGGGAAGGCACAGCAGCCTCTGCCATCAGGAAGCAGAGAGAGCTGAATGCAGGCACTCTGCACATTTTCTCTTTGTGCTTCAGTCCAGGATCTCAACCCATAGAATGGTGCTGCTCACATAGGGTGATATCCCCACCTCAGTTAACCCAATATAGAAAGCCTATCACAGACACACCTAAAGGTTTATCTCCTAAGTGACTCTAGATCCTGTCACATTGACAATATTAACAGCACAGGTAAAATTAATTTTAATAATATATATGTGTGTGTATGGTGTGTGTGTACATGTGAGTGAGCATGCACGTACCACAGCATGCTTGCAGAGATCAGAGCAGCCTAGGGTGTCAGTCCTAGCCTTCCCACTTGTGTCTGTTGCCATGTAAACCAAGCTAGCTGGCCAGCAGCCTGCCTCCATTTCTCATCTCACAGTAGGAGAGCTGGGTTTATAGATGCAAGCACCATGCCCAGCTTTATATGGGTTCTGGGGGCGGGGGATCCCAACCCAGGTCCTCACACTGGTATAGCAAACACTTTACCCACTGAGTCATCTTCTTGGGACCACTGCTGTGAAGGTTCTGACCTGTCCCATCCCACAGGGCCATGGGCTCTGAGTGCTGGCCAGGACACATGACCCCTTTACTCTCAGCTACTCAGCTGGCCTCTTGGAAAGCATCCCTTTCCTTCTGGCAATTTCCATGTTGCTCCACTCTGCAAAGTCTTGAGCTGCCCTGGTCTACTCTAACTTCTGACTTGCTCAGTGACTCAGCCGAGTCTGGTGTACGTAGTTCCTTCTGCACTGGGTTTAGCCACCAATGGGTTTAGCATCCACATCCTCCCCAGTGCAGGAGTGAAGGTTGCCATTTGCCATGAGCATCTTCCTCATACCGACTCTGTGCAGAAAGTCATTCCTGAATTATCTATGAGATGGAGAGGCTGAGCAAGATGCCCAAGGGGCTCAGCTAGGACAGAAGTAGGAGCCAGACGGCTATCCTGGGGCTGCGGCAGCGAGGCAGCTTTGCGCTTGGCTGCCTCCATGCTGCTCCTTCCACACCGATGCTCTCAGATGCCCAGTGGCTCGGAGGCCTGTGAGATGGTGGTGTCAGCTGAGGAGGAGGAAGAGGGCAGTCCCTGCCTTCCCCCGCCTTATCATCAGGCATCACCCAGGGGCCCAGTGAGCTGAGAACTCTACCCCTGTCTTGGCTCTGCATTCCCTCAGCAGGACTTTATTTCTGTCACCCATCAGGGGAGATGACGATTTCTTTTAAAAGACTCTAAGCAACTGGCTGCATCTCTGAAGAGGACTAAAGCACCTACCAAGGGCACAGATGGGGAAATGGGTCACAGTCAAGGCCTCCCAGGAACCATGGGGCCACCTCCCAGAGCCATGGAAGTCAAGGGGCTTGCTTTGCCCCACTGTGACCTTGGGCTTCCTCCATCATGGGGACATGGTCCAGACCAGGCCATTAGAAACCCCAGGTTTACACAGATACCTTTCTAAAGTTACCGGGTTGGGAAAGGAGAGGGATCAAAACCTGGCTGTCCTGGAACTAACTCTTGTAGAGCAGATGGCCTCGAATTTACAAAGATCCGCCTGTCTCTGCCTCCCGAGTGCTGGGATTAAAGGCGTGCGCCACCACCGCCCAGCATCCTTAAGCTTTCCTGTCCTTGTTCATCTGTCAAGTCTCTCACACTGAAGGCTGGTATAACATTTTCCTTTTTGCACCAGTCCCTCAAGGGGCTGGAAACTGGGGCTTGAGAGTTGTTCCTGGATCCCCTAGAAACCTGTCCAGCTTTTCAGTTCGACACTTGAACTCACTGGAGCAAAGCTGGGACATGTGGGAGAAAGGTGAGGATGTGGGGCGGTGGAGAGAAGAGGAGGCCCCCGCATGTGTCCTACATACCACAGAACGCCAATTCGTAGTAAAATAGGCTGGAGGTGAGAAAGCGGTGCTGGAAGAGGTATTTATAGCAAATGGCCATGCTTTGTAGCAGGCAAGGCCACACTGGATTGTCTGAGTCCTTCTGCAGCACACCGAGCCTTTCCCTCAGGAGGACCGGTCCTCAGCGGGGCACCAGGCTAGGCTGAGAGCTTCTCTGAAACCAGGCTGGTTTCCCTTCTCAGGACCCTCCTCTCTCTCCCCAGAAGGAAGAATTGGCACAGATAGGGGGAGGGAGGTAGAGAGAAATTTCTCTTGGAACATAAATATTGACTCTAATCATCAAGGGAGGCCTGGGGGATTAATCAAGAATAGCTTCGTATCCAGCAGAGACATTCAGTGGCCGCCTCCTCCCCCAATTCCTTTCCCTCTGTCCTCCTAGCTCCTCTTCCTGTTCTTCCCACATAATCCTTTTTCCTCTCCCTCATCCTTCCTTCCTTGTCCCTCTCTTCTGTTTTTCTTCCTCTTCCTCCTTCTGTTCCTCCTCCATCTCCCTATGGGCATTTTCCTGTGTCTCCTCCTCCTCTCTCCTTCATCTTCATCCTCTTCTTCTCTCTCCCCTCCTCTTCCTCTTTTGCAATCACTGTTTTATAAGGGAACTGTTCGACTTGGCCGTCCACCTGAGTGACACTCATGCTAACAGGAGAAACTGGAGCCATCAGCGCTTTTATCCCAGGCAGGAAGCTGACAGTGTAGAGGAAAATTAGGTCAGAGTTTCTGTTCATCTGTCAGCAATCTCTGCTCTTCAGAAGCGTGTTCCCAAGTTAGGGTCCCAAGTAGAACATGGCAACAGACCTCTGTAGCCCTGCAGGATGAACAAGGTCGACAGAGTGCAGCCCGAATGCTGGTGAGCCCACGGGGCTGGTTTCAGACCCTGGATCACCTACACTTTAGCGGGACAAGTGACTTCCTGCCGTTTTCCAACCTCTGCCTCTAAAACAGAGCGGGGTTAGCCATAGTGAAGATGAAGTGTGCAGCCACACTCAGACACAACACGGGCAAAGGTAAAACGAGCATCATGAAGACGGCGAGAGGAAACAAACAGAAGGCGTCCTCACCCTCACCCCAGCCCACACGCATGCAGTAAGATGCAGAGCTGAGTCTCCCTCAAACGCCCTAAGTGGAGAAATGACACCACCACTCATTTGAAAAGATGAAGGTGGCAGGAGGGGATAACCACCCGCTAAGAATCTCAGAGCCCCCAAAACTGCCTATGGGGAATGAAGATGAGAAACGAGCGACCAAAATAACCCAGTAAGACAAAAACAGAGCATCTATTGTCAGAGCCAGCTGACCCTCTCCCAAAATGCTCAAAGCAAATGAAACTAGATAAGAATATTAAGTCCCATAAAATAATTGTAAATATGCCAGAAGTAATTATGTAGATAATTGCAAAAAAACAGTATCTCTGCCCATTTCCTCTCTTGACAGTAATAAAAAAAGATACTAAATGATATGAGTATAATTGTATTGCTGAGCCTCCCTAGAATTGTAATATTCTCTGTGTGTGTGAGTGTGAATGCTTGTAGGCATGCAGATGCACATATCTTTGGTGTGTGTGTCTGCATGTGTGTGTGAATATCCGTGTGGAGGTCAGAGGTCAACCCCAAATGTCCTTTCTCAGGCACTTCTCCCCGTTGTTTTTGAGACAGGGTCTCTCACTGGCTTATGATTCATGAAGTAAGCTCAGCTTGCTGACCTATGATCCCCAGGGTCTGCCTACAGCGGCCTCCTCAGTAAAGATGTCTTTACAAGCGTGTGGCATCTCTCCTGGCCTTTCTCACGTGGGTTCTGTAGACTCAAACTCAGGTCTTCATGCATAGGGAGCCAACTGAGCCCTCTCCTCGCCGGAATTACAATAGTCTGGACAATAATAATGCAAAGACGGGACCGAAGATGTGACCGGCAGAGGAAGCATCATCAAGTGATAACTCCGATCCACAGGAGCGAAGAGGAGCAGAAAGAACAGACCGAACGTTCAGTCAGTGTAATAGATCCTAAATTAAGAGGTTGAGGTGAGGGGATATCTAGTTCAAGGCCAGCCTGGGCTACAAAGTGACTCTCTGCTATAAACACTGAATGTTTTTCATTCCAGGGCTATAAACACTGGAGAGATGGTTCAGTGGTTAAAGGGACTGACTCTTCTTCCAGAGGACCCGTTTGTTCCTTAGAACCCACATGGCAGCTCACGACCATCTGAACTCTAGTCCCAGTGGGTCCAACACCCTCTTCCAGCCTCCATGGGGCACTGTATGCACACTGTGCACAGACCTATATCAGACAAAAACTAATAATATACATAAATAAATATTTCCAAACAGATAAAGATATAAGGTAAGAAAGCTGTGCACTTCCTTTGCGTCTGGCTAGAATCCCACACTAAGCTTGTTGGGGTGTTAGCCCCTTTAGCTCTGAACACCCTGTGTAGCCATCACCATCATCTCTTTGTTTGACCCCACAAAGGGTTAATGCGTGCAAATTGCTTGGAACAGTGCTTGTCCCGTGCCCTGACCCAATAAGCATCTGCCGGTGGGGGGCAGAGATGTGCACAGCAGAGAGAACTGTGAGCCCACCACTGGGGTTCTGAGGACGGGTGAACTGTGTGGGCTGGCCGACTCGGCAGGCTGTGGCAGCCTGGGTCTGACGGATGGCTCTTGTCACCAGAATTAGATCAAGTCTGCACATTTTCCTGTCTACATCTATTAAGTCGCAGGCTACAAAAACTGTTTCCCATCTTGCACTGGCTTTATCACACCCTGTAGCCATGGGGAAAGCGGGTGTTGCAGGCTCCTCGGTGTTGCTGGAGGTGCGAGCAGGCGAGACCGTGGGAGCTGGCTTCTAATTGGCGACGATTAAGACTACATGTCACTGAATTATGGGAGCTTTCAGCCGCCACCTCCAAGCTTAACTTAAAGAAGGGAGATAATGTCAATGCCACCTCCCCTGGAGGGTTTTGGGCTTGTCTGAAACAGCTATAAGACAAAAATCCATTTCTTTTGTCTCAAAAGTTGGGGTGGTGGCTCCTCTCGTGGGATTGGTGTTTGGTGGGTTACTGGGTCTCTTATGCCAGCCAGAGTCCTTCATGTGCCCTGTGGCTAAGCTGAAACCTAGTAGGCCAAAGGAAGGTCTGTGCTGACACCTCAAGGATGTGGTGCTGGGCATCATCCATCAAAGGGAAACTCCAGGGACAGATGTGTTGGTCTAAAAACTCTTCTCTGCCCCTTCCTGCCCCTCTTCTCGCTTTATTTGCTCTCTCACAACAGCCTCGTGTCTCTCATTGCACATTATTTTTCTTTCATCAATTTCCACTTCTATTATTTCCTTCTCTTGAGGGAGAAAGTTTTCATTCTAATTGATTTTTCCATCTTCTTGAGATATGGAGTTAGAGAACTGATGTTTAGCCTTGCCTGTGTGTGTGTGTGTGTGTGATACACACTGTTGTTTTGTTTTGTTTGATGTATGTATACATGTGGAGGTCAGAGGTTAATGTCTTCCCCTACTGTTCTTTATGCTAGTTGGGTTTTTTTTGTTGTTTGTTTGTTTTGTTTTGTGTTTAAAATAGAGTCTCTCAATAAATATGGAGCTCACTGATTGGTAGGCTGGCTGGCCAGAGAGTGCCAGCAAGCTACCTGCCTCCATCCCCACCATCATGCTAGGGTTACAGACACTACCACCACACCTGGCTTTTATTTTATAAGCATAAAAGCGCCAGGTGGTGATGGCACACGCCTTTAATCCCAGCACTTGGAAGGCAGAGGCAGGTGGATCTCTGTGAGTTCAAGGCCAGCCTGGTCTACAAGAGCTGGCTCTAGGAAAGGCTCCAAAGCTACAGAGAAACCCTGTCAAAAAAAAATAAAGCATAAAAGCAAGGTGCTTGTGTGGCAGCCACCTTACCGACTGAGACATCTCCCCAGCCCTGACATTTGCTCTTCAGGTCGGGATTTTCCTAAGTTCTTTGTTACTTGACCAGCTCTGACAAGGGCTATATGATCATCATTTAGTTCCACCAACGAAGAGAACAATCTTTAAACTGGTCATGGGGAAAAGGCACATTGGTTTCAATTAATCTCTCTCTATTTGAGACACATAAGACAGTATTATTTCTTATTTAAACACATGTATGAACACACATATTTATACATACATGTGAACATCATGTATGCACATACAAATAATTCATTTGGCATTTCTTTCATGGAAATCTGTTTGTAACACATTTCCTGGTTTCTTTTATCTATAGATATTCCCATTTTGCCTTAGATGCTGAGAGATATCTCTACTGGGTATAAAAGTCCAAATTGATGAATACTTGTTTTAAGAACATGGAAAGTGTTATCATGTCAGATTCTGACCTTCATCATTTCAGTATTTGGTCTTAGCACTGCCCCTGAATAGATCTAGTCACTTTTCATTGAGTCCCATTTACATGGGACAACTGTAGGAGCTCCTGGTGGTGGTCCCCTTGCTTTTGGCATCTGTTACTAGAAGACTGTCTACATCCTATCCTGAATGAACTAGTTTGAAGATGACTTCCAGTCTTTGCAGAGACAGATCTGTCACTTCCCAAGCCCCACACTGGAAAATCTGGGCAATTTGTTAGACCTGTCCTCAGTGAGCTGAGGTGAGCTCTCATTTTGATTCCATGATAATCAAAATGCACATGAAAGATCTGCACAGCCTTGGGCTCAGGCTCTCAGACTCATACTCCTTATGGATTGGCATGTTCTTTTTTTATTGTTTTTATTGAGCTACATATTTTTTCTCTGGTTCCCTCACTTTATCTCCCCTCCTCTTCTACCCTCCCCCATGGTCCCCATGCTCCCAATTTACTCAAGGAGATCTTGTCTTTTTCTACTTCCCGTGTAGATTAGATCCATGTATGTCTCTCTTAGAGTCCTTGTTATTGTCTAGGTTCTCTGGGATTGTGATTTGTGGGCTGGTTTTCTTTGCTTTATGTCTAAAATCCACTTATGAGTAAGTACATATGATATTTGTCTTTCTGGGTTGTCTCACTCACTATGATGTTTTCTAGATCCATCCATTTGCCTGAAATTTCAAGATGTCATTATTTTTTTCTGCTGTGTAGTACTCCATTGTGTAAATGTACCACATTTTCCTTATCCATTCTTCAGTCAAGAAACATTTAGGTTGTTTCCAGGTTCTGGCTATGACAAACAATGCTGCTATGAACATAGTTGAGCACATGTCCTTGTGATACAATTGAGCATCATTTGGGTAAATACCCAAAAGTGGTATTACTGGGTCTTGAGGAAGGTTGTTTCCTAATTTTCTAAGAAATTGCCATACTGATGTCCAAAGGGACTGTACCAGTTTGGACCCCCACCAGCAATGGAGGAGTGTTCCCTTTGCCCCACATCCTCTCCAACATAAGTTGTCATCAGTGCTTTTGATCTTGGCCAGGTGTCAAATGGAATCTTAGAGTTGTTTTGATTTGCATTTTTCTAATGACTAATGATGTTGAGCATTTCCTTAAGTGTCTTTCAGTCATTTTAGATTCCTCTGTTGAGAGTTCTCTGTTTATGTCTGTACCCCATTTATTATTGGATTATTTGTTCTTTTAATAACCAATTTCTTGAATTCTTTGTGTATTTTGGAGATCAGACCTCTGTCCAATGTGTGTAACATGAGGGGCCGGCTTGCTTGTTGGGGTTACTGTCCTGCCCAGTACCCTGCAGCTGGCAAGCCCCAAAGAAAATCACACAGTGAGTCTACATTAGGTTATTAACTGATTGGCCCATTATCTCAGGCTTCTTACTAGCTCCCATAAGTTATATTAACCCATTGTTCCCATCCATGCCAGGCACATGGCCAGTACCTTTTCTCAGCTGGGACAAGGACACATGCTGCTTCCTTGGAGATCTGCACAGGAATGCCAGGGAAGCTTCCTGCTTCCCAAATCTCCTGTTCTCACCTCTACTTCCTGTCTGGTTTTCCCGCCTATACTTCCTGCCTGGCCAATCAGCATTTATTTAAAACATGATTGACAGGATACAGAATTGTCCTGCACCAAATGTGGGGTTAGTGAAGATCTTTTCCCATTCTGTAGGCTGCCATTTTGTCTTGTTGACCGTGTCCTTTGCTTTACAGAAGCTTCTCAGTTTCAGGAGGTCCCATTTATTAATTGTTTCTCTCAGTGTCTGTGCTACTGGGGTTACTTTTTGGAAGTGGTATCCTGGGATTGGCACATTCCTAAGTGGGCAAGTTGCATAAGATGCCAGGCTCATCACTGCATCTCCTCTGTCTTCCTCTCACCACCTCTGAAATCCTGGTTTTCTTGATCATTGACCAACCTCTCCAAACTGATTTTTCACTTTTAAACCAGATCTTCTACTCATTTTCAGCAGGATGGTTTGCCTAATCTATGCTAGTTATTCATAGCCAGAAATGGCTATTTTTAACAAGCTACTTAATCACAGCCAAAAATAGCTTTTTAAATCTCCATTGATGTTTCTCCTGCCTCACCAGAATAAAACTGTTTTCATTATTGTGGCTGAGAATAATTGCCTGGTATTTGCTACTCATTTGTCTTTATCCTTAAAATAAATTCTCTGGCTCTTTGCAAATCTTTCCTCTCCAGGGTAACCCCAGAGTCATGGCATTTCCTAAAGAACTCTGGAGAGAGAGGTAGCTCAATGGTTAAGAGTCCCTTGCCATTCCTGAAACCCAATGTTAACTCCCAACCATCCAGGGATGACATAACATATATGTGGTACACAGACATGCATTCAAACCCATAAAATAAAAATAAATACATTTAAAAATAATAATAAAAGTAAAAACAGCTCATTGCATTGAATTCATAGATCATTTTAAGGAAGTTTTATGGCATTGGTTTTCTATATAAAATATGAAATATTCTTATTTAGTAATATTGATCTATATTTGTCAATAACATTATTTTATAAATTGTGTGTGAATATGTGTCAGTGTGGGTAAATTTGTGTCAGTATAGGTAAATATGTGTCAGTGTGTATAAATCTGTGTTGGTGTGTGTAAATATGTGTCAGTGTATATAAGTCTGTGTTGGTGTGTATAAATAGGTGTCAGTGTGTGTAAATAGGTGTCGGTGTGTGTAAATAGGTGTCGGTGTGTGTAAATAGGTGTTGCTGTGTGTAAATAGGTTCCAGTGTGTATAAATCTGTGTCGGTGTGTGTAAATAGGTGCCAGTGTGTATAAATCTGTGTCGGTGTGTGTAAATAGGTGTCAGTATGTGTAAATAGGTGTCAGTGTGGGTACTCACATGACAGAGGGCCTTGAACTCAGCCCTGTCCTCCACCTTGTCTGCTACATGGTCTCATCACTGCTGTGCACACCAGGCTAGCTGACCAGCAAGCTTCCAGGAACTCTCTTGTCTTTGCCTCCTGTCTCACAATAGGAGTGCCGAGACTGCAGATGTGCAAGTACATCTGGCTTCATGTAGGGTCTGGGATCCCAGCTCAAGTCCTTAAGCTTACCCAAGTGCTTTATTCACTGTGCTGGCCAAGTTTTTGTCAGTGTGACACTAACCTAGACATATTTCAAAAGGGGAAACCTCAATTGAAGAAATGCCACTGTAAGATTGTCTTGTGGGGCATTTTCTTGATTGATGACTGATTCAGGAGGGCTTAGCCCACTATGGGTGGTACCATTCCTAGGCAGATGATCCTAGCTGGTATAAAAAAGCAGACTGAGCAAGCCATGGGGAGCAAGCCAGTAAGCAGCACTTGTCCATGGCCTCTGCTTCAGTTCCTACCTCCAGGTTCCTGCCTTGAGTTCTCACCATAACTTCCCTTAGTGATGGAGTGTGGCCTGAGAGTTGAGAGCTAAAGAAAATCCTTTGCTCTCCAAGTTGCTACTGATCATTGTGCCTGTCGCAGCAGCAGAGAAGCAAATTAGCATATTCATCGAGCCATCACTCCAGCCCTGTATCTCTTTTCCAGCACCAGCACATAACTGGCTGTTTAGTTCCAATGGCTTACCACTTTGTTGCTGCATAGGAAGTATTTTTTCCATGATTATCATTTCTGTTTGGCTACTATTCCCACATAGCTTTTTTACATTCAACCATTTATAGAACCCCTTGGATTTTCTTGTTTTGGTTTGGTTTTGAGACACTGTAGTGCAGACTGGCCTGGAATTCACTGTGTAGCCCAGAGTGGCCTCAAATCCATGCCAATCCTCCTGCCTCGTCTTTCCAAGTGCTTACTTCAGACATAAGCCACCATGCATGGCTGGATTGTTTTTAATGCCACTTTCTCCAGCTGATTGACTGGGATATCTGTGTCTGTTATATCACAGAGGTGAGGATGTACCTAGGACATTCCTAGGCATTGATGTTCGTCAGTTTTCTGTAACTATTCCTTTAATGATTATAAATACCTAAGTTGATCAACGCTTCCTCCTTAGAAAAGGTTATTTGGGCTCATTATTCTGGGATTTTAGTTTTTGAATGCTTGCCCTCATTATTCTGGGCCTGTGGTGAAGCACACATCATGGAGGGGTGTGCAGCTCTTCTCAAAGAAAAAGAAAGAGGAGACTTAGGTCCCATGTTCCCTTCAGGGCTGTACCTCCAATCGCCTACAGACTTCTCTCTAGGCCCAGCCTCCTAAGGTTACACCACTTCCTAGTTGCACCACCCTGAGGGCTCCACCCTCAACACCTGGACATTTAGATAATGTATTAGCACGGAGGGAAGACACTTTGCTTTTTACATGGGAAACCTAGACATTTCCCAGAGTATCTTTGGTGATGTAGAATGTTTACTCCGACACAACCCGTCAATGCAGCAGTCAGAGGTAGCTGAGCAGAGCCCAGGGACCAAGTTCTCAGGGGAGCCACGGTAGGACTCTCACACTGGGGATATGTGGAACTCTTTGCAGATGTGCAGTGGGGCCTCTTCCGTGCCTCAGGCAGCAGGGCCTTTGTAAGCTTTCTGAGGAGGTTGAATGGTACTTTTAGGATTGTGAAGTTGGTTTTTTTCCTTCTAAAATACTACTGGTAGGAATTTATCCTGAAAAAGTATTTGCAAATGCCCCCTTGATATTTAGAGATAAGTAAGCTTATTCTTTGGTTTTTGTAATAATGACATATTTGAAAAGAAAAAAACTGTTCTGCAGTAGGAAAATGGCTGTCTCGTTTTGAGCATATGCAAATCAGAGAATACACATTCTGAAGTTATTGAAACAGTGCAAAGCATTGATAACATTAAATAAAACAGCATCAAGCTACTCTACGTGTGCATATGGTATATAATATGGCCCCATTTTTAAGACATAGAAAAATTTTCAGCTGCACGGAAACATGCTAAAAGGCAATAACGTGGTGATAAGCAGTAGTTAATCCTTTCTCACTATGGTGACAAATGCCTGACGGAAGGGAGGGTTTATTGTGATCCCAGTCTGGGCACAGTCTGTTGCAGCGGGGAGGTGTAGTCATGACTCTCAGGGAACAGAGAAACGGATGCTGATCCTCTGCACACTCTCTCCTTTTCTTCTTTTTGTTCAGCCTGGAAGCCCAGTCTTGGGACAGTACCGCCCACATTATCTCAGTCAGTCTTTTAGGGAGCCACCCTCACCGATACACCGACAGATGTGTTCCCTAGACGATTCCAAATCCCTCTAGCTTTACAGTGAGAATTAGCCATCACAAGGTGTCTTGTTGGACCTTCATGGTCATCTGACCCCTGCTGGCTGGCTGTCTATTCGCAACGAGCATTGCCGGTTACCCACAATGCCTCTTGGTCTCTATGAAAACTCGTTCATCAACCACCTCTTGCCAAACCAAGGGTGAGAGCTTTATTAAATATTGGTCTCCACTCCAGGAGGTTTGGGGACACAGTGTGATGGGGTTTGCCAGGGCTCTGTATCCTCCACTTGATAGGACAAATTCCTGGCAGGCAATCTTGCTGTGGCTTCATCATAGAGCAGAATGTGTTAAAATGCGGAAAGTACACTCCTTGGGTCCTTCTTTCACTGAAGGACAATACATCCTTGCCCAGCAGTTCTCAAACCCTAGCGAGAACATCTGCAGTATAACAGAGAGAGGCTGGCAGAGCCAGAGGGGAGAACAAGCTCCTTGGCAGCTTCCCAGCCAGCAGCCGAATGACCATTTGCTGGGAGGTGAGAGAGGGAAGCACGGAATGAGGCGGAGGTCCCCAGGTTTCAGCTGACAGTCCCTTCTAAGCCCCTGGGTGCTTGGTCCTTAGCACTCCATATGTTTGGATATTTTTCATCTGTGTCTTCAGAGATGCCACTTTCCCTACCATGAAGTCTTAACTCCTCATAGGCTAAAGACCTAGCAGCTCTTCAGCTGGCTGGTGTGGAGGGGAGCCGGTAGGGCTGAGATCTGTTAGGAAGCCCATGCTGGATATTTGTGGGAAGCTCAGCACAGTGTCAACCAGAGCGTCTATACCTACCCTGTAAGTGGGTCCCAGTCAGGTGGTTATTTTCATGTGTCAGAATTGGGATACTATTGACATCTAGTGATGGTGGATAGGATAGGACACTCCTAAGCACCCTACAGTGTACATGGCAGGATAGGATAGGATGCTCCTGAGCACCCTACAGTGTACATGGGAGGATAGGATAGGA
>JAQHUG010000264.1:787821-830599 GCA_028555095.1 Dicrostonyx torquatus | reverse complement strand
CCCTACAGTGTACATGGGAGGATAGGATAGGACGCTCCTAAGCACCCTACAGTGTACATGGGAGGATAGGATAGGACGCTCCTAAGCACCCTACAATACACATGATTGATGACTCTCATAACAAATAATTCCCCAGCCCCAAAGGTCAGTAGGTTGAGACAACCCACTTTAAAATGTGTGTTGGCCATCACACATGGGTGCTATTTTTCCTGCGACAGTTCCTGAGAAAATCCAAAAAGGCCCATAGCATTACTCCTGTGTACTTTCTTAACCAGAACAGTCACAAAATGTCTAGATTCAAGGAAAAGGGACGCAAACCCCACTCCTCAAGACAAAGAATATTATATGACTTATGATCATTTTCAAAAATATCTATTTTATTTTTATTTTATGTGTATGAGTGTTTTTGCTTGCATGTGTGTATGTATGCCACATGCATGCCTGCTACCTGCAGAGGTGAGAAGATGCTGGATCCCCTGAAGCTGGTTGCAGATGGTTGTGAGCTACTATGTGCGTCCTGGGAACCAAACCCAGGTCCTCTGCAAGAGCAGCAAGTACTTTTAACACTAAGATGTTTCTACTGCCCCTGTGGTCATTTTTAAAAACTCTCCTAGAAGATAATGAGGATATTCTGGTTGGACGCAGGCAGGGGATTAGGACCCACTAATTGTCCTCTGGTTACCTTTTCTTGCTGGCTACTGGCCACACCAATGCTGAGTCAATGGGCCAGCTCAGAGGAGCAGCTGCCACTAGTTCCAAAGCCTTGTCAACAGTCCCTGCTCCCCAAACCCTTCATCCAAGCTCTCCTGGGGTTCCTCTGAGCCAGGTGGGTGTTGACCCGGGGTGTCTTTATTTGACTTTCTTTTTACTATTCTCCAATTGAACCCCGTCCATCCTCCCCCACAATTCTACCTACTGCCTCACCTACCCCTGGTCCCTGAGCACTTCATCTCAAAGTCCTTTCATGACTGGCTTGGGCAGGGAAATGTACCATTAGTGATTTAATCTCCACAAGACTTCTCTCTCTAATTGTTAGTCATGGATGATAATTAGCAGACGTTAATTCCTGATCATTAACAAGCTAATACTTAGAGGTAACGGCACCGGTAATCATCATAAACCATACGAAACCGCCGTGCTCCCGGGCCCCAGTTTCCAAAGGATGGCGGCACTGCATGGGGCTAGCCTCAGTGCGGGACGGAGCTGGCACCCTTCAGTTTTGTTTCTGCCAGCAGTGGTTGGAGAACTGATGTCTCTAATCTTTAATCTCATGTTCTCATGGCTAGAGAAATAATGTGTGTTCTTTTTGAAACCTTCTGGAGCACAGAAAAGTACAAAGACCATAAAACACATATAACCTTACTACCCGGAGCATCTTCTGCTGCTATTTTGGTTTATTTTTTCCCAGTCTGTAGATTTTTCACAGAGTCAAGCGTCCATTAAGTCCGTGGTTTTGCAGTCTGTTCTGTTCGTTGAACATCCTAAGGTAAACATCTCTCATGTGGGAGCAACTTATACAAATTGTTCTCCTCTCTCTTCAGAGACAAAAAAAAAAAAAAGCTATGACTGCAGAGGATGAAAGTCAGGAGGCAGAGAAGCAGGCATCGGGACTCGGGGTGAGGGAGATGTCTTGCCGAGTGAGGGATGTGTTTATGGAGCAAGCCTGAGAAACTGACTTAGATCCCCAGAACTCCTGTAAAAGAGCTGTCCAGACGTCGATAATTTTCATTTTTGTTCCCCATAATGACAGACTGGTTTGTCTCTGGCACTTCTGCCTTCTGGAACCTGATTGCCTGACGTGGGGTCCAGGGAAATGTTAGCCTCCTTGCTTACAACGTGGTTTTCGGAGCCAGAGGTGCCAAGTCACGGTGGCCCACTATGGAAAATGATACCAGAAGCTACCAGCCAGTGGCGACTTCCCATAGAAAGTCCCAAAACATTTGTTATTCTAATCCTTGTTTAATACTCGGTCATTTAGAAAATTATCTAAAGACCTGTGTCTTAGGCATTTCTGGATTCTAGAATGTCTTCTTTGCGTATTTTTCCACTGCCTGAAAACTCCTTGAGCCCATTCATTTCTCCACGAGGAAACCATACAGTCTAGGCAGAGAGTTTGGAGTTGGATTTGGCTTCAATCCAGTCTGCCACCTATGGTATCCTGTAGGCTGCTTGACACCTCTAAGCCTCAGTTTCCCCATCCATGAAATGACATTAATACTACCTACCCGTGGGTTACTGTAAGGGACTGCTGAGGGCTCTGTGCAGTAACTGAGAGTCAGTACTTTATACCCAAACATGATGCTACAATAAAAGTATAATTACGTTTGCAATGAATTTGATAAATTTCTTTGCTTTTCACCCCCACGCCCCATGCAGTTGTCCTATTCTCCAGAAAAGGAGGGGACTCTTGGGGTTTGCCTAAGCACACTCCAGATTTTAGGGCCTGTTCTTGTAGAGTTCTTGGACAAAGTCACCTTCAGCCTCTTCTCTTACGCTTTGCTTTACTGATTTGGATCCAATCTCCTCTCCACTTTCATCTCTCCAAATCTCCAAGCCCCAAATCTTTCTCATATCTGCCAAGCTTAACATTAAAATTGGCTGCTCAGCTTCCGCCAGGCAACAGCTGTCGTATTTCAGGCGTCCTGATCTGTCTGCTCTTCAAAAAGTGGGGTTTTAGTCCATTGTTACCGAATAGTAATACCCTACACCATCCCAGCTTTGGCTTTTGCAAGCTACAGCCCTATCTGCCACGGCAGTTAATCCCCCAGCAATTCTGGGGAGGGGGCAGAACAAGTCTTTTTATTCTCTAGAGAAGCAGCATGCCCCCAAGGTGGGTTTCCCAGGCCGCTTTTGTGGCCAGATAAGTCTGGGGAAATTTGGAGTAGGTGAAAGTAAACTGTGTTGTCAGCCTTTACCACGTGCAATGAAATTCTTCCGAGCCAAGATACAGGGCCAGCGGACCCCTTCCCCCATCTAGAACTATTATTACTGCTCTAGCCCTGCACATACTGTACAGCGGATGACCTGACACTTCACTTTTACCTTCCTTGTCAAAGCCAATGCAGGAAGAGTTGTGGGACCTGAGCTTTCCATACTCTGCCTTGCTGACCCCCAATCTTTACACACCTCCAGAGCACAGCATGTGGTCCTTCCCACAGCTCTCCCAACACCCCCATGGTCAGCTGTTAGGGCAGGGTTAATGCTGTGGGATGTGACCCCTCCCAGGCAAAGAGCATCAACGCCCTATACCCTGCCACCCAGCAGTGAGCGCAACTCTACAGACAAACCTGGTCTCTGATGCTCTTCAGGTTTCTTGGTATCCAGCCATGCTTAGCTCTCAGCCAAGGCATGACCTCATTCCTTGGTAGGGTCCTTGGGACACTACCCAGGCCCTGGGCTGGGTGGACCCAGCTGAGGCCATGCTGCCTCATTTCAAACCCTAATCTTGGAACACTCAAAGTTGCCCACACCAGTGGAACTCTGGCAGGGATGCTATAGGTGCCATTCTCGTCCTCCTCACCCTAGGCTTACATCTTTTAAAAGTGGCTCTGTCTGCCTTCTTCTGGGCTTGGGTCACATTCTGAGATTTCTTACAGATCATTCACTTTATTCATTGTAACAAAATGCACAACGAAAGCGACGTAAGGAAGAGTTTGTTTTGGCTCACAGTTTGAGGGGACATAGTCCACTGTGGTGGTGAAATTGTGATGGCAGGAGCATGAGACAGCTGGGTACACTGTGCCTGTAGGCAGCAGAGAGAGGCGAAGGAGCATTCTCAGCTCCTTCTTCATTCAGTTTAGGACCCTGCCCGAAAGATGCTGCTGTCCATGTTCAAGGTAGGTCTTCCCCTTCAGTTACACCTTTCTGAAGATGTCCTCACAGCATCCTCAGAGGTGTGTTTCCATGGTGACTCTGAATCTAACAAAGCTGGCATCACACTCTCTCATAGCAGGTGCCACACTGCAATGCTGTCTCCTGCTAACTTGGCACAGTGTTCTCAGACTTTAGTGGGCAGACAAACTCACCTGGGTCTTCTTAAAATGCAGATTGATTTAGCTACATTTCTCGTCACTGTTGCAAAACACCTAATAGAAGCGACTTAAAGGATGGAAGATTTATTTGGGTTCATGGCTCCAGTCTATCCATCATTGGGAGGAAAGCATGGAGCCTGTGGCAGTGGAAGAGCCCCTTCACGTCTTGGAGAAGCAAGAAGCGGAGGCAGATATAATTTCATGGTCTGTCCCTAGTGTCCCATTTCTGCTAGCTGGACCACAATATTGAAGATTTCTTAACTCTCCCAAACAGCACTGCCAGTTCAGACCCAAGTATTCAAAAACACGAGCCTATGGGGAATTATTCAGACCTAACCCATAACAGAACATTGGAGGGTTCAGCATCTGCTCTTTAAACCAGCTCCCTGGTGACCCTGCTGCTACAGGTCCATGGGCAGCACTTGGGGCAGCAGAGATCAGTTTTTCTCAACTTCGTGTTAGAATTGCCTGGGAGCACTTTTTCAAGGTTATCATCAGGTCCCGATGAATGCCATACAAAACTATGTGAGGCAACCCAGAATAAGGGATCCCTAGACACTCCTGGGGGAGTCTTAGTTGCAGCCACAGTGTAGAAGCCCCAAGGCCAGCAGCTCTGAAGGGCTAGCCTCCATCTGCTCTACTCCCCACTACTTCCCTAGGCCCTGCAGGCATCATGGCTTCCAGGAATGGATTCATGGCTCACCTTGCAGATACTCAGCTTTTCTCTGGCTGGTTCGGCGCTGGCCCCTGACAGTGAGGAGCTCTAAGCCGGCAACAGTCATTCCACATTCACTGGGAAGGATTTGGGAGGCTGTTGAAATCGACCTTTGATCTGGCTGCTTTACATGTGTATACCCAGTCTCCCATTGGATCAGTGTCCCACAAGGAATGCTTCCCGCAAGCAGCCTTCTCTATCCCTATGTCTCCTCAAGGCTGCTGCCCACTTCTAGAGCCTGTGTCAGAAAGCAGATGACCCTTAGAGACCTTGACAACTCAGAGGAACCCACCCAGAGAACTTGATCCCCACTTTTTCCTGTGTGGTGTCTTGGACATGGCCCTTAATGGGTTACATTGGACTGCTTTGGGGGTCACCATTTTTCTAGATAGATAGTTCTTCAAGGGCAAGAGCAGAATGTTCATCTTTGTATCTCTCATATCTGATGATGCATGAATAGATAGATGGGTGATGGATGGATGAATAAATGAGTGGGTGGGTGGATGGATGGATAGATGATGGATACATAAAGGGGTGTGTGGATGAATGGGTGGCTAGATGGATAGATCGTTGCATGGCTGCATGGACAGTGGATGGATGGATGGATGGATGGATGGATGGATGGTTGGATGGGTAGATGGGCGAATAGATGCATGGGTGGACAGATGGATGGATGGACAGACAGAAGGCTAGATGGACAGACAAATGAGTAGATGGGTGGATGGATGGATGGATGGATGGATGGATGAGTGGATGGGTGGATGTGGGTGGATGGGTAGAAAGATGGATGGTAATGTATTGCAAGGGTAACTCAGAAGACAGGAGGATAGATACAGTAGCCTTAAGAGAAAACTGTGGATCCCTGAGGGGCAGAGGGAGAGGGTTGTCCTCATGTGGAGATGTCTAGAAACTAGGAAATAGCCTAGTTGCTCTTATTTATTCACTGAACCAGAGCAGACTGTCTTGAGTTACTGCTTACGGCTTCATGCTCACGCTCCCTCCCTGTCCCCATAGCCCATTGCTCCCGTGAGACAGCACTGCTGGCTGCCCAGTGACCATCCAAGAAGATGAGTGCCTGTGGGAGGAAGGCCCTGACCCTGCTGAGCAGTGTCTTTGCTGTCTGTGGCCTGGGCCTGCTGGGCATCGCAGTCAGCACGGACTATTGGCTGTACCTGGAGGAAGGCATCATCCTTCCGCAGAACCAGAGCACAGAGGTCAAAATGTCCCTGCACTCAGGCCTCTGGAGGGTCTGCTTCCTTGCTGGTAAGGACAGTCCTACCCTGGGGAATACCTGCCCCAAGGGGTTTTCTCTCCTTCTAGGAGGAATCAGGAAACAACAGTTCAGCATAGACAATCTCCGCCGACTCTGGGCAATGCTGCAAGCGGCCAGCAGACCACAGACCCTAACTCAGACCCTGGTTCACAATGTCCAGAGAGCAAGCCCTCTCAGGTCCCAGGTTTCCTACTAAAAGATCCATGCAAGCCTGGTTTTCCCACTCTGTGTCCCAGTGTTGAATGGCACCTCACAAATCTAAAGAGCTATCGCGGGCCTTACCTTAGCCACCCATGTCACTGATGGCACATAGCCTTCCCAACGACACTGCAAGGAAGGTTTATCATTGTCCCTTTACAAAGGCGGAGGCGAAGACTCTAGCAGGTTGAGAGAATCTAGGCTGCTACCTCACTGACATCCACAAGATTAAAGAACAGGAAATGTTCAGCAGTTTCCTGTTCCTGTCGGTGAAATGGCCACACAACGCAAACATAAACGTGGGTCTTTCCAGGAAGGTGCAAATTTTGATCCTGCTATTGTGGACTTGGGGCTTCTCTAGAATCAAGTGAGTTGCTACACCTAGAGCCCTGTGCTCAAGGCCTTTATCACAGCCAAGTTTCACCCTACACAAGAGTAGCATCCCCTGTCCCATAAGACCTGGGTAAGCTATGCGGTCCATGATAGCCACAGTATGGTCCCTGTGCTTCTCTTATGGGATCCTGGAACCTGTGATGTGTTGAGAAAGTACGGCAGTTTTCATCCCCTCTTGATGCTAGTGTTTTGATGAATAGGTCAGAGGTTGGATGCGGTTTAGCAGAAAGGACACATCTGGCTCCAGCCTGGCTACCCTGGGTCACTCTGTAGAGTCTGCCTTAGGAACAGCTTCCAACTCTGACCTCATCTCCCCCTGCTCCAGATGCTGGGCATCCATCTCTGCTTAACCAGAGGCAGAGTTTGAAGCCACCAGGGTCTGATTGACAAGACTCGGGGCGGGGGGCCGCTATTGCACAAAAATCTACACACGTGAGTCTGAGACAGCCATGCACCATCACAGTCAAAAGCAACAGACAGCACCAGGTGCTTGCTGGGTATCGATTTCAGTGCGGACCTCTTCCCCGTGCTTTTGTCCTCACCCCGGGAAGAAAGTGACATTAAGATACGTCCCCCACCCCCTGCTGTGAGCCACCAGCCTAGGGATGAAAACCTCCCTAGTGTGTTTCTCCAGCCCAGGTAAAGAGACACAGGCCCTAGAAGCATTGGGGATGTACTAACCTCAAATCCACGCTGCAGTGGGACCTGGAAATGGCAGTGATTTCTTGTCTCCGCAGGCGAGGAGCGAGGACGGTGTTTCACCATCGAGTACGTGATGCCCATGAACTCCCAGATAACGTCAGAATCCACAGTCAATGTGCTAAGTAGGTGTCTAGAACGTTCTAAGCTGGGCCACTGGTGGGAGCAGAGCCAGACAAAGGGAAGAGTCAAACATCCCGAATCTTCTCAGGAACTAGTGCCCGTGGCCTTGGCTGGTTACGCTGGTCTAGTCCACTAGTGCTTGTGCCGCAGGCTCATTTTCTCAGGGTGAAGAGAGATTGCTGGAACCCCCATATCTTTGACCCCAGGAAGTGAAGGAAGACTCACACGCAGACTGAAGCAGCCTCTCTGGACTGTAACAAGACTGACTTTATCACCTCCACCTCACCAGATTTGCTCTGACTCTCAGCATGAACTTGCAATGTTCCAATACAGTTCATCCCCTTGAGTTGGTTCTAGGACCCTCTGAATACAAACAGCTCCACACTCAGATCTGCTGCACAAAATGGCTTAATACTCAATGTGCATATAACCAATATGCTTGTCCTGCAGACTTCAAATAGCCTCTAAATACTGGCTAATCGCTACTACCGTGTGAATGACTAAATTCAGCGCCAGCCCCTTCCCTCCTCAGAGGTCAGGCTTACGTCACATGGTCCCTAGTCCCAATCTTCTAACCAATGTGGTTGCTCTTTCCTGCCTCCATCCTGAGTAACCTGTAAGCATAAACTCAGTTGCTCCTGGAGCCCACACGATTAACAAAGATACTCTATAGGTTGCCTCTCAGGAACCAGAGATAAAGAGCAGATTCTTTTTTTTTTTCTTTTTTTTTTTTTTTGAGACAGGGTTTTCTCTGTAGCTTTGGAGCCTCTCCTGGAACTAGCTCTTGTAGACCAGGCTGGCCTTGAACTCACAAAGATCCACATGCCTCTGTCTCCCGAGTGCTGAAATTAAAGGCATGTACCACCACTGCCCGGCTGAAAGAGCAAATTCTTTAGTATACAGTAGAACTCCTTCCAAAAGATTACAAATTGAGAATAAAGAGACCGGTGCCAGTCCCCTGTAATTCTCAGAGCATGCCCTTAGAAATGGTGGATGTCTCTTAAAGACGCAGTAGGATGACATGACCAAGCACCTTACAGCTCTCCTATAGACACGCAATGTAGATTCCCGGGAGGGGAGCTTATGCCTGAAGCGGAGACAAATCTCTGAATGTTTTGGCTGTGGGATCAGACCTTGCAAGCCCTACACTGGAGACAAAGCCCTGTCAGCACCAGGAGCCCCCTAGGTCACTCGTGTGTGGGTGCAGGTCTTCGAGGACCTGTTGGTAGGCGTGGCCGTACTTCCTGGAACAGGGCGAGGAAGGAAGGTCACTGTGGTAGCCTGACAGGCTGTCCCTTTGCCCCTGCCTTAGAAATGATTCGCTCGGCCACCCCCTTCCCGCTCGTCAGCCTCTTCTTCATGTTCATCGGGTTCATCCTGAGCAACATCGGGCACATTCGTCCCCACCGGACCATACTGGCCTTTGTCTCTGGCATCTTCTTCATCCTCTCAGGTAAGTTGTGTCCTTCCGGCTCCATACACCCTGGACTTTTGACTTTTAGCTCCTGAGCAATTCTTCTTCGGGAAGTCTCATAACTGCAAGCCAACACTGGACAAGAAACGAGCTGAGCCAGTGCCCGTGGCAGAGCTGGGTTGGGGCCAAAGGAGACTTCTGATGTCCTTGGACCCACCCATGACCTTTCAAAAAAGCACAGAGTTAGAGTGACCTGATGGGTTCTGGGTAAAGCTGGAACAGGAACTCAGCAACTGTCCTCATGGCAAACACCACCACTTCCTCTCCAGCTCCCACTGACAAGTATCCATTCTCACGTCTGAAAGGGCCGCATCCTTGGGTACGGCTTTGGAAAATAAATCCATCACCCTTTGGAACAATGGTTCCTTCGCCTCATCCTCAGCTACCTCCAGAGAGTCCTGCTTTCATAATCTAACCACCCATCATATCCTGAGCTCACCAGACCCCTTCAACATAGACCTGTCTTCAGGGACTATCACTGGGTTATGCTTCTTTCATTCATTCATTCAGTCAGTCAATCAGTCAGTCAGTCAGTGACCATATCTATTACACCCTATCCTGGGTGCTGGCATCACTGAAAGGTCAGGGTAGTAGAAGATATAAACAGATATAAACATGCGGAATGGAAATAGGAACTCAGGGTGAAGGAGACTGTGACGGGGCCCCTGGGAACTACCATTGGGACCGAGATTAGTGGCTGAAGTTCAGAAAAAGGGCTGGTCAGAGAAAGCTAGAGGAGAATTTGACCTACACAGGGAATAGGAATTAGGCAAAGACACGGAGTTAGAGAGAGGAAAGGGGCCCAGGGAGGTGGAAGAGCACCCAGTGTGGGGAACCCATTTAGTCTCTGGGGGCCTGAGGAAATGTGTTGGGAGAGGAGACTACAGAGGCACCTGAACTGTCTTGAGATCTGAAACTTGGTAAGAAGCCTTGAGAGGATTTTGAGCCAAGGAAGAGCATCGGATGTGGATGGTAGGAAGGGAAGTGAGCCAGGAGCCAGGGAACCTGCACAGAGGTGGCTCCAGGAAGTACAGGGGATGGGCAGTAATGGCACAGACTGAGGTGATATTGTGATAAAAAGAAGGAGGAAGACTCCTGTGACATCCAGAAGGTAGACTCACTAGTACCAGGACTAGGCTGTCAAAGGAGGCACTAAGGATGAAGGCTGTTTTCTTGCTTGGGCGTTCCTAGGTTACATCCACGATCTAGGAATCACAGACAGAGAAACAGCTTTGCACAAAGGTTGTAAGATTGGCGTGGAAAACACTGAGTTTGAGGTGTAAGGAGAGGTATCTAGAAGGCAGCCAGACATCAGGGTTCTGGGGCTCATGGAGTCACCTGAATCGAAGACAAAGATTGGAGAGCTCTCAGCCCCAGAGGATGAATGCGTGAACAATGATGAGTGATACAGAGACGTGTGAGAAGGCAAAGGAGTGTGGTGGGTAAGACAGGTGCCTTATCCCTGGGGACCTCAGGGAGACCTTTTCTCTAGAGAACAATGGACTGGCTTTGGGGCACACATTGTAAGCGCCTTGAATTGGCTGGCTGGGGAAAAGAGTTCTAGGAGTTGATGCTCAGGTAGAAGATAAGGTAGGTGGTTTGAATAGGATGAATACATACAGTGGCTGGATGGACGGATAGGTGGATGGAAGGATGGATGGATGGATGGAAGGATGGATGGGTGGATGGATGGATGCATGGATGGATGGATGGATGGATGATGGATGGATGGATGCATGGATAGATAGATGCATGGATGGATGGATGGGTGAATGGATGGATGGATGGATGGATAGATGCATGGACAGATGGATGGATAGGTAGATGGAAGGATGGATGGGTGGATGGATGGATGCATGGACGGATGGATGAATAGATGCATGGATGGGTGGATGGACAGATGGACGGATGGATGGCAGATAGATGGATGGATAGAAAGGTTGGTGAACAGATAAAAGACAATAAAGAAAAAATGATTCTCTAACATAGGCACTCTTATTGTCTACTGGCTTGCCAGTCCCTTTAGGACCATTCTCCCATTTCCCTGTCAGCATAATCTTTGAATCAGGTGGCAAGCAGATTACTTGACCATTCTTCCTTGTTCTTTTCTTACACACCCACATGTATACACACACACACACACACACACACACCACACTCCTCTACCCATCCTTGTCGTTGTTTGCTCTACCCACCAACAACCCACCTGCCATGCACCCTCCCCTCTAGTCCATCTTTCTGCTCTTCCATCCCCGTAATGAATCCAATAACACCTGGAATAGCAGAATAGTGGAATAACACCTGGAATAGCAGAGGCCAACATTGGTATGGTAGTATTCCAGCTAGCCAGAACAGGACAAAGTCATGGTCAAGCTGTTAATTTTTCCTCCTGTGAACTCTAAAGCAGCCAAAATGATTGGAGATCAGGAAGCCTGAGATTCCAACAGTGAGTGACTCACAGGACTATAAGTCTAGGATGGAGGCGACACACAGGCTTCATGACAACAGAGGGACATTTGAGAGCAGCAGTGACTCACACTTGAGTTAAGAACAGAGGAAGGTTTGAATCACACCATATCTATCTCCCTTTCACATCCATCCTTGGAGAGGCCCAGTTTCCTAAAACAGTGTGGCTGGCATAAAACCTGGACAATTCAGTGGAGAGTAATTAATTATGTCTTAATTCAATTACACTCGCTAATTGATGGAGCTGCTGCCGGAGGCAGTCACGTGCACAATGGCAGTTGGAGTTCGGGGCCCCAGTAGCCTCCTAATTCAATGCTGGCCAGGATCTGAACAAACTTCCCTTATATCTCCTGGCTAAAGATCTCAGAGAAGACACACTGTGTTACCAAGTGGTTTGCAGAGGCCCCAGGCCATAGTAACAGACTCCAGAGAGATAGGTACCATCCCCTGTTGGAGACAGGGATTAGAAGCCCTGCAGACAAGCCTTATCTTAGCCCTCACATTAATAAAAATCCTCTTGGTAACTCAGGGTTCACACCCCAGGATCATAACAATGTTTTAGGACAATTCAGTCCTAAAACTGAGCCCAGAGGAGGCCCAGTAAACAAGGATACAGGAGGACATGTGTGACAGAGGTCAGTATATCCATCCCTGGGTTTGTCTCAGCTCAGGAGAATGGTTGGACAGGGACATATCGTACTTGCACCTGTTCACTCCCTAGGAGATGCAGGTGTAGACAGAGACATCAGAAGGCAAGCTCATGCTCACTCCGGAACTCCAAAGTGAAGGCTTTGTTCCCAGCGGTACCATATTGGCAAACTCCCTGGACCTCCAGGCTGAACGTGCCCTTCTCTCCCCTTCCCTCATCCAGGCCTCTCTCTCGTGGTGGGCCTGGTGCTGTACATCTCCAGCATCAATGATGAGATGCTCAACAGAACCAAGGATGCAGAGACCTATTTCAACTACAAATATGGATGGTCCTTTGCCTTTGCCGCCATCTCCTTCCTGTTAACAGAGGTATCCTGCCCCATACCGTCCTGTGCCAAGTTGGTACTGCCCTGCCTGGAAGGGAGGAGTTTAGCATCCCACAGTATCCTCCCGGGTCTCTTCTATTATGAGGTTCCCAGAGCCCACTCCTGTCCCATGCACATTGTCCATCCCATTGGAGAGGCTCTATGACTGTGTTCCAGGAAGACCCAGCCGGGGCATTACCAGACTCTCCCTACCCCGCCCCCCTCCGCGCCCCATGGGTGAGCTCTCCTCTGCTTCTCTTTCACTGTAGAGTGCTGGGGTAATGTCTGTGTACCTGTTCATGAAGAGGTATACTGCCGAGGACATGTATAGACCTCACCCGGGCTTCTACCGGCCACGCCTGAGCAACTGTTCTGATTACTCTGGCCAGTTTCTACATCCAGACGCCTGGATCCGGGGCCGCAGCCCCTCGGACATCTCCAGCGATGCCTCCCTACAGATGAACAGCAACTACCCCGCTTTGCTCAAGTGCCCAGACTACGACCAGATGTCCTCATCTCCCTGCTGAGCCCTGGCCTCCTTTCCACCTGAACTTTGGACGGCTGGACAGCCTTTACCCTTTCCCCCTGAGCCGAGGCCCAGGCCGTTCCCTGCTTAGCCGTCGTCACTTGACCAATCCTCTCCCTGTTCCCAGAGTAGCTCTTTCTTCAGTGGGCATCAGAGCCTGGAGTTACAGGCATGCTGATTGGCTGAGGGCATGGTTGAAGTCCTGCCTCCAGAGTGCCAATCATAGCCGTGGGCCCCTGGGAAGCCAGCAGCCCTTACTGTGCTGTGTCTGAAGATGCCCATGTTTGAGTTGTATTTTACTCTTACACTTCCGGGTCAGCCAAGGCCAGGTTGGCGTTGCCGAGTTTCTGACATTGACGAAGCGAGACTTGAACACTTGCCAACCAAGCTGGCTCTCCATCCATGGTCTATGCTGTGATTCTGTTCCAGAGGTCTGGCTGGCTCAGAAATCTCAAGCTAACAGCTCCTTGTGAGACACTCAATCCTTTGATGTCGTCAGTGTCCCTCCACAAAACACATCTCTCTGTGTGACTCTGTCCCCCAAGGCCATGAACTTTCTGTCTTTCATCCTTCCAGAATGCAGCTGCCCTAATCAGGGACTATAAAGTGTTCAGCGGTGCCAATGAAGTCACAAGGTGTTAACGGCTGAAGACATCTTACTGCACACAGCCCCTTGATAAGGCATTCCACAGGGGCTTTTTGATGCCTTAACCCAAAGAAGTGACAGATGACAAGAACTCAAGAATTTGATAGTTCTGTGTTCAGAGCTCCAAGCATTGTGTCCAACCCTGGGGGCATTGTCCCTGACTTCAAGGACCATGCTTCCATCCAAGGCTCTAAGATCTAGTTGTCTGTGCCACCTAAGGACACTGGAGCTGCCAGCCGCGGCTGACAACACGGTGCATTTTGAGCCCAAACAAGCCAGATTCCAGCTGATCCAGCTGCCTTGCCAAGGATGTCTGTGAACATGTGGGGGTTGCCAATTCAATCCTAATATGGGGAAGCATCTGCTTCCCAGCTATATGACATATGTGGATAAATCACATGCCTGCAGAAGGCCAGACAATGTGACACTGCCTAACATGGGGGAGCTGAGCTGGAAGACTGCAAGCAGCTTCCGGGAAACCCCATAAACCCCCCATAGTTCTCCAGGTGTCAGCGCAGCTTGACTGTTGTTTGTCCTGAGTCTGGAGAGGCGAGCCAATGTGGCGCTCTTTGCTGTGTATTTCTGCCATGCCCACTTTTGCCTCGCTCTCTTTAAGATGCCAAATGTCCCCGGACACACAAAGCCACAGCGGGTAACTCGCAGGCTCTGGCAAGGGGCACAGGAAACCACACAGCTGGTGGCTACTGAAGAGCACTGGCTGAGTCAGCTTGGAGGAGGCCGTAAGTTCAAGACCAAGTTGTCGGAGGACTGATCTGGGGGGCGTTTCCTCTGGCTTAGAGATAGCTACCTTCTTGCTGTGTGCCCATGTGCCTCTGAGACTTTCTGTGTGTGTGTGTGTGTGGTATATTCCAAATTACCTCTTAGAAGGACACCAGGGGCTTGGGAATATTAACTCAGTTGAGTGCTTGTCTAGCATACCTGAAGCCCGGATTCAACCCCTAATACTGTATAATCCAGGTGTGGTGGCACACATCTGTACTCCTAACACTTGGAACGTAGAGGCAGAAGTTCGAGGTCACTCTCACCTACATAGCTAGTTTGATACCAGCCTGGGCTATGTGAGACTCTGCTTCAGAAATACTTTAAAGGCACCAGTTATGGGTTAGAGCCCATTCCAATACATTTGATGATCCCTATTAATATAATCATTTAAGTACCCATATACAAATATATCCACATTCTGAGGTACTGCAGACAGGGGTCTCGGAGAACAAATGTGAGAGAGGGCACCACTCGGCCCCTCACATGCGGGGTGCTTTGTAACAGTTCAGCCCCTTGGTTTCACAGCATAGTGGACAGGGAAGATGAGAGAAGCTGATTTTTGTCTCCCGGCTCAGCCACTGACTCACTGCGAATCCTTGGGCAACCCCTTCTATTCTGAGAAGCTCAGCTGAGAGTGTTTCCAAGCCCACTCTCCACACCCACACCCACACCTCTAATGATTTGGTCCACATTGTTCTTGTACGCCAATTTCCGTATCTGCCTGTGAACTGAGAGCGACAGGCAGGTCCCAGCCTCCCACTCCATCGGCGCCTCACGACGGTCGTCATCCGCTTCTGTTGCTGCTTGCAAGGCTCGGTTTGGAAATGATGAAGTGGGATTTTTCAAGCCGGACAAATGTTTAGACATGATTGACTCCAAGTTTTGTCAATGTTATTAACACCTAAGATGTATTTTTCTCTCTCTAAAACACTTTCTTTGTCACTGTACCAGGCTTGTTTTTGTACACATAGGGAAGATAATAGAATTTAGTCCTAACTGCAGGTGGACTGTTGACCATGGTGTTATTAGAGCCATCTCCAGCCGGAGACTGAGCTGTCAAGGCAAGGGAGGCAGGAGGTTCCCACCCTGGAACCGGCCATGAGTGCTTCCCTAGCAATGTGTCTGGGACTCTTTCTTCTCTCACGAGGGTATGGTGAATGTACCAACACCGTACTACCGTCATGATTTCTTTCCATCTATACCCTGGTCTCAGAAGCTATTCATAGCCTTTCCTTGATCAAAAGAATTTTAATCACACATGTAAGTATATAAACCCAACTCTTGTCATCTCTTGGTTGTGGAATTGACTTTATCCTTGGGTTGGCAGCAAGATGATCACATAAAATATGATACGAAAAAATGTAACTGCACCAGCAGAGATGCAGGGGTACCCCTTCTTTTGTCATCCCTACAGACAAAGACAACATCCCCAGATGTAAGCCCCGCAGACTCACCTCAGGTATCTCTGGCCAATTCTGAGTCACATACCCATGCCTTGACCACTTTGGTCAGAGAAATAGGATGACCATCTATCAGTATAGAAGGAATAATCCCCTAAAACTTATGTGACAGCACCCATGTCCTGACTATCTGAGGGGGTCGTCTGGGCCTCAGCAAGGTAGTTCTTGCTTAGAGTTCCATGGGAAGCTGAACTTGAGCCATGGATGTTATTTCAAAGACTTCCTTGTTCATTTGTCTGGCCTCTGGGGTCCCCTGACAGGCAGGAGTTGAGGTCATTGGGTGGGACACCTGTGTGCAGACAGGACTCCCTCACGGTCCAACAGCTAGGAGCTAAGAAAGAGTATCCCAGGAGCCATATTGCTTGTTTTGAAGAAGTCTTGGAAGTGACCTAAAGCCATTCTAATTGTCATCTTCAAACCACCCAGGCTGAAGTGCATAACATATATCCTGCTTCTTAAAAGTCAAGGAGCCAACCTTCCACTGTAGGAAGAGCATTGGCACCCACTGTAGGGACCACCTTGGAAATAGAAGACGTCACTTCATGACTGGCTTTGCCCATGTTCTCCCAGCCCCAAGCTCCAGATGCTATTCTGGGGGTGAGGTCGGTGTCTCTAACAAACTTCCAGATTATAACAAGGTCATTGTATACTCTAGGCTCCAAGGATTGGGTTCTAGACACCCTGAATTTTTTTTTTAATTTCCTCAGAGAGTTCTGACCTCAGGATTAAGAGCTTGGGTCTAGATCTGATGGAATTTGCCATCAGAGGTGGAGATAAAGTCACCGTCTCACTTATCCTCGTGAGGATTACTGACTTTCTACAAGATGCAGGAAAGAAAGGATTGGAGAGTGGTAAGTAGGCCACAAAGGAGGCCAAAGGTCCCAGGGCCACCCTTGCTCCTCCCAACCTTCAGTGGCCTTCCTTTCTCAGACTGTGCGCCTATGGGCAAGGTATCAAGTTTATTGGCTTGAGCCCAGTACTTTGACTCCTGAGCCATCCCTCAAGCTGGCATCCATTAGGGTACAACAACAGCTCACTCTTAGGAATCAGGATGGCAAGTGCTAAGCATTCCAGAGCCAAACTGCTCTTCTTCCTGTGGCCAGGGCCAAGAATGGACACCCAGTCCTGAGGAAGGCCAACAGATCTTCAGAGGTGACCTTGTGGTCTCAGACTTCAGCCAGTCTTCACTGCTGGCTTTTGAATATTCCTTTTGCATGCACTCATCATTAATTAACCAGGCTTGATGTCTGAAACCATAAAGAGACCGTGTATTACCATGTTCACAGCAAACACGACTTCAGCCAAAATTTATTTTAAATCCACCCACACCCATCTATCTCCCTCCCTGTTTCAGATTCAGTGTGACCTGTGTGAGAACACTTTCTAACCTATTATTTTCAAAACTCAAACCCAAGGGCTGGAGAGATGGATGGTTCAGTGGTTAAGAACAATCGCTGCTCTTGCAGAGGGCCTGGGTTTGGTACCCAGCACCCATGTGGTGGCTCACACTGGTCTATAAGTCAAGTTCCAGAAGATCCAATGCTTTCTGCTGGTCTCCATGGGCACTGTACACATGTGGTGCTGTAGACATATAGACAAAACACTCACTCATACGTATAAAATAAAAATAAATAAATCTTTATTTAAAAATCCCAACACAGCAAGAATTGTAAAAATCTCCTCAGATTAAGTTGTCTTTTATTAAGAAAATGGTGGAGTCTATATTAAGTCTGCCCTATGAGAGAGTCCAAGTGAGTATCATCGATGAAATCCACAGAAAGTCTCCATGTCCTGAAAGTCAAGGTCAGTTCTCAGGCTTGGCACTCACTCAGAAAAGAACTCAAATACAAGCGCTTGTGAACGTCAGTTTCGGCTCCCACAGGAGGGCATCCTTAGACAGTATCGTCAGCACGCATTTACAACCTTCATCAAAATGCATGATTCCCAATAAGTTTCTATAAACACGATCACTACAAATGGAAGGGTCAAGAGTCCTAAAGAAGTCTCTACACAGATTTAGAAACTTGGTGGCTGGGGAAACAGCTCAGTTAAGTGCATGTCAGTCAAACATGAGGATGGGAGTTTGACTTCAAGAACCCACATAGTGGCACATATCTGTAATCCCAGTACTAGGAGGCAGAGGTAGACGGATCCCTGAGGCTTGCTGGTTAGTCAGATATTCTAGCTGGTGAGCCCATGCTCACTCAGAAATCCTGTCTCAAGAAAGTAAAGTGGAGTCTGATTAAAGAAAACACAGGACAGTGAGACCTCTGATCTCCACAGGTGAATGCACACACACTCTCACACGCACACACACAAACTCCCGTTCGTGCACGAGTGCATGCGCACTCACACGCACACTTATGTGCTCACACTCTCACATGTGCACGCGCGCACACAGACTAACTCAGGGTTGGCAATAACTGCAATGCTCTGCAAGTTTTATATCACTCCCAAGAATTTGGCATCTGCAATTCTAAATACTCAGCTTGGCAAAGGTACCCTTTCCATAATCAGAGAGGAAGGAAAAGGCCTCACTAAGTGGGAAAGAACCTAAGACCCTCCCATCGCCGGCTGTCATCTCTACTCATGACATCAACCCACACTGAAAAGGCTGCAGGGCAATTTGGGATCTTCCAGGCTGAAGTCACTCAGGGGTGGAAGCTTGGCTGCTCTCGCTCACCGACAGCTGGGAGACTTGTGACCCGTGGTCAGGCTAGGGAGTCAGCAGATCCTCCTCTGGACAGGAGGGAAGAATAGTTCCATTCCTTCAAGAAAGAATTTTTGAAAGCTCCATGGGCTGAAAAAAAAAAAAAAGAGTGTGATGATAATGATCTTGGCCTGTCCACTCTAAGATGTGAGAAGGGTCATCGTGGTTCGTTCAGTCAAATTCGGAGCTGGATCTCTGCTCAGCTAGGAGATGGGGAATTCCCAAAGGGTGCCCAGGAATCCCATAGGGAGAGACAGCAACAGCTGCTTGGTAGCTGGACACCCAGTCATCAGAATGTAGGTGTCAGGGACTACACGGAGATAGGATGTCAATGCCTAGTGGCCAAAGTCCACAGAAACATCACAGTCATCCCTCCTGGCCCCTTCACTCATTTCCTTCCTATGGGGATGACCCTATAGACTCGCTTCTCTCCTTAACCTCTCCAGAAATGTCTCCCTGCCTGCTCCCTTGAGAGAATGCTTCATGTTCTTCTGCATGGATGGAGTCTGGTTTGGGGGCACACCTGGAAACCCAGTAGTGGGGAGGCCAAGACAGAGGATCGGGAATGTGAGACCATCCCAGAATACACAAGTTCTAGGCCACCCTAGGCTGCATGATGAGATCCCATGTCAATAAATGTGAAGCTCCATCATGAACCAGACAGCCTCCTTGCCTTCAGAATGGAGGCTCGGGAGAGGGGCTGTTATTTTGTTTGTCTATTGTTTGCACTTGGAATTAAATTTAGGGCCTGGTGCATGATAAGCAAATCTGTACCTATAATATAGACCCAGGATAGCATGGCCATTGACAAGCAAAGCCCAGTTTCAATCCGCAGTAGCTTTAAAACGGTGATGTTCCAATGCCATTCTGTCTTTATTTATGAGGTTAAAGGCTGCTGTCTGAGATTCTCCTATCTAAACTCTAGCTTCTCTGTCTTGGTTCCCCACCCTATTCTGTACCCACATGTGTGGTCCCCAGTAGAGAGGCATTTGAACGGTTTCCAGCAATGTCTAGTAGTGACATTTTGCCAGCCTCCAAAGCCATTCTTCGACCTCGCCTTCAATTCATGAATATTCATTCTGTTCTTTCTGGACCCATGCTCCTAGGACATTAAACAACCAACCACTTCCTGAGTTCTCCCAAAATCTGCTCCTGTGGAATGCCTGCACAATAGTTGATCTTTTGCCAGGATTGAAGAGACCTAGAGTAAGGCTAGAAGGCCATTCAGAGGGAGACTGGAGGTGGGTCAAGTTCCCACCCCATCACAGGGTGACAGTGCCATCAGCTAACCCTGGCCTCAGTGCCACTGTTGCAGGAAGAAGAGCCTTTGCTGGAGCCACTGCAGCCGTGAGTCACTAGCTTCCCAGCCCGAGCCCTACAGAGAAAATGCAAATGGATTCTGGTGACTGGGAACTAAAGCCACGTCTGTGTGGGAGACGATGTTAAAATACCAGGCTGTCGCCAAATTATCATTGTTAAACAAACGCGCAAAAATAGCAGCCGTAATTATCCCTGTACAGTAGCTCAATCTGCAGCTTTCTGTGCGTTTTTGTTCGCCCCCTAAATACAGGGCTGTCGCCATTCCTTTCCCTTTGGGCCTTCCTTCTTTCCAAGGCAAACTCCCAGAACGCCCGTCTCCTAGGGAAACGTGCCGGGGATAATTCTTTAACATCTACTAAATGCAGAGAGAACTTGGTTTAACCCATGTGAACACTGAGTCCAAGAGAAACTGTCTGGATCAGTCTCCAGCTGAGAACCTGGGTTTGACTGATCTTTGCCCTTTGGCCTTTGTCTTTAATGTTCTACACATTCCTCTGGCCAACATCCCTCAACTTCCGTAGAAAATCTTCTCTGATCAAAATACAGCCTGGCATCTCTTCTCTGACATGCTCAGGGACAGAAATGTTGGGATCTCAGATTTAATTTTAGATTTTGGAATATTCTTGTGTACATAACAAGATACCTCAGACATGAGATCTAAACAGAATCTAAACAGAAAATCCATTTATATGTTAAATATAATCTTACACCCATAGCTGGAAGATAGTTTCATTGGGATTTGGGATTCTCATATTTTCCCACTAACCTCAGCTCCACATGTTCAGCCCAGACCTCACAAGTGTTGTGCCCTTCTGTTCCTTGCACCATGCCTGGCAGGCAGTCATACCATATCCCCCTGAAAGACCCCACCTTCCAGCCAGTGAGGTGGCTCAGGAGATTAAAAAACACCTGCCACCAGCCCAAGGCCCACGCGGTAGAAGGAGAAACCCAACTCCTCCAAGCTGTCCTCAACAACCACACGTACACTTGGCACACAACCCTCACCCCCGACCCCGCCACACACAATTAATTAGTTAAAATATTGTTTTTAAAAACTCCACACTCGCACGGCCCAGCGTCACCAGCAGCTTGGCTTCCTGGGCTATGAAGAAGTGTGAACACTTTTTCTCAACACTGTCACCTCTACAGAACCCCAAGGCCTTAGACATTTGCAGCAGTGGTTTCGCATAAGGGAGCATCAGCAGACAGCACAGTGGGTCACACGCGAAGGCCTTGGTCCCATGTAGAACATCATTGGAAGCTTTCTAGTGTCATCTAGATGGCACCTGCGTCATTTTATTACCCTTTGTGGTAATTAAAAAATAAATAAAATCTGTGTTTGGCTGGGCACTGCCACAAGAGGTCAGATCTGGGATTTTCTATCGTGTTCAAAAGCATCACTATTTGGAGCACTTCAGCTTTGGGGATTTTCAGGTTACTGATCCTTAGCCTGAGACACCACCATGACTGTTCCAGGGACCTCTCTGCCTCCTGCTCATCCTGGCCTGGCGCCCTGGGCCTGCATTGGGATGGGGGAGGGGCACAGACATCTGAAAGAGAACGGGGTAGAAGGGGTGGCAGGAGCAGGAGCATCAAGCAGAGCCTGGATTCCCGGCAGGGGAACCGGAGGTCCAGGCCAGGAGATGGGGAGGGGTCAAGAAGAGGTAACTTCAGTAGCAGGTCCAATTGTCACACCCTAGCCAGGCTGCTCAGGATAGCATGCAGAGTCCTATACTTACAGCAGCAGCCAGCTTCTCCCTCTGCCTCAGCTGGCCAGTCATCTCTCTGCACTTCCATCTTCCCATGATGCCTCTGTATTAGATACTGCAAATGTAGCTCATTACTCGGTGGACATGCATCAAAAGTCACCATTAGTCCACTGGGCATGTAGCCACTAAAGGGGGCCTTCCCAAGCCCCTGATCTCAGCTGGGGCCAGGGGTGAAGACAACAGCCAAGCTCACATATGGCCCTTTTCCTCCTAGATGTTCACGGTCAAGCAGAGGAGCCGTGGTGATGATACAGATAGATAGCTACCGTCACTCTTTGGTGGACACGGTGAGCACCACCAGGAAATCCCCTCAGTGAGGGTTTCGGCACCCCAACTTCCAGCTGATTGCTGAGAGAGCTGTCAGTAGTAAACAACCCTCAGCCAGCAGCTCCTTCCTTCCTTTGGGAACCTCAGTTCTGCCTGGGCAGCCCACATCCAATAGCATACCATTTGGGAATACCATAGTGCTGAAATCAGGGCAACTCACAGAGATGACACTAAGGAGGCATCAGCCTATAGCGCCCCCTAGGGGTTGAGTCTGTATCATAGGTAGGCTGCTCTCTTGAGATCTGTTCCTTCCATTTCCAAGTGTTGAGTTCCAGGACACTGTCCCAAGACCTGTCAGCTTGACACTTTGTTCTCATCACTTGCTTTTTAAGAAATCCCACCTGCCAGATCTTTGTGAGTTCGAGACCAGCCTGGTCTACAAGAGCTAGTTCCAGCGCAGGCTCCAAAGCTACAGAGAAACCCTGTCTCAAAAAAAAGAAAAAGAAAAAAGAAAAAAAAAGAAATCCCACCTGCAATACATCATCTCTACAACTGTGGGCCTGCTCCTGGGATCAGCAGGCTTGCTTGCAGAGCCGATTGCAATTCTGGGAGCCACAGGAATGGACCACAGAGAGCATCAGTCATTTCTCTGTGTCCCCTAGTCCTCCTCACTGTCTTCTGGGCATAGAGATGACAAGGAACAACAGACAGGGATGATGATAGCCCTCACATGGGCCGCATGGTTGGGTTGGGCAGGTAGGCACGATGCCAGGCACTAGACAGGCCCCTTTTGTCCATGACTAACCTGACCATGTATATCGTTGTCTTTTGTCTCACAGGACTAATTGAGTGACCTATCTAAGGTCTCACAACTAAAAAGTGCTAGATTATGGATATATGACCAGTTCAGTTTTGCCTCGGGAACTCTGGGTATCCTGGGGTATTCCTAAAGGGTCCCTAGAAAAGTGAAGGCAGGGAGAGGGAGGTGAAAGAGGCTGAGTGGGTGATTCTCCCCTTCAATGGCCACAGTCCAAGCTCTATAGATTCCACATGCCAGGTGATGCTCCCTAGGCCTGAGTCCCCAGCACCCCATTGACCTTTCCATTCAGGCAGGGCTCAGGTCAGGTACCTCCAATATCTGATATTTTTGTTCTGCCTCGAGTCGTTTCAGGCTCCTGATTTTGCCCTGTCTTTAAGAATAGACTAGCTTTGAAGGCTGGGCATGTAGCTCAGTGGTACAGTTCTTGCCTGGCGTACTCAAGGCCCTTGCTTTTACATCTTCGGTGATGCAAAATGAACAAACCCTAACTTTTGCAGCTTCCCATTCATTATCTCCAATGCCCTCTGATGGTTACTTCTTTTGCAAATTAATTACTCCCACGTTCTGCAGGTGCTGGGATTTAGAGACAATTCGTCATCCTGGTCAAGTGCTCTGTAGAACCCCCCCTCTCACGTGTGTTACACACATGTGTGCATATGTGAGCTGTTCTCAGTGATTTGTGTCAGGTGTCCCCAAGCTCTATCCCTCTCTACCTTATATTTTGTCACAGTCTCTTTGAACCTGGCTCACCATTTCAGCTAGACAAGTTGCCCAGACAGCCTCGGGATCCTCCCATCTCTGTGTCTCCCCCAGCACTGGCGTAGCAGATGCTCATGTGCTGCACTTGGTTTTTATATGAGAGCTAAGGATATGACCTCAGGTCTCCACACTTGTTCAGCAAAAGATTTTACCCACTGAGTCATCTTTGCAGTCGGCAGTGTGATTTCAGAATTGATCCCAAACTCCAACACCCAATGCTGAGGGCTGTGACTTTTCCGTGATGTGGGCATTCTGCATTCGTTTATTTTGTTTGTTAAGAGACTGACATAGGTCAGGCATGGTGGTGCACACTTTTAGTCCTAGCACTTGGGAGGCAGAGGCAGGCGGATCTACTTGAATTTAAAACCAACCTGGTCTGCAAGGCAAGTTCCAGGATAGCCAGTGCTACACAGAGAAAGCCTGCCTTAAAAAACAAAATGAGAGAGAGGAAGAGAGATGAAAAAAGAAGAAGAAGAAGAAGAAGAAGAAGAAGAAGAAGAAGAAGAAGAAGAAGAAGAAGAAGAAGAAGGAGAGAGAGAGAGAGAAAGAAAGAAAGAAAGAAAGAAAGAAAGAAAGAAAGAAAGAAAGAAAGAAAGAAGAAAGAAAGAAAAAACAGCTGACATAGAGCTGTGGGCTTGCGGTCAAGCCTGATAACGTGAGTTTGATCCCTGGGACCCACATGGTGGAAGGAGAGAGCAGGGTCCAGTGGGCTGTCATCTGACTTCCACATGCACACTCTCATATATCCACCTACACATACACATTCATAGTAAGCAAATTGTTAACCAATGCATACAAACACTTTGAAAATTTGTTTTTGGAGTCTGAAGCCAATACTCTGCACTTACTCCTTATTAAATTATTCATGTGCATATTCAACATAGCATGTGCACCATCCAAGAATCTTCTTTTTCTAAAATTCAAATGCTTCCCCAGTTCTGGAAGGAAAACAGTAACAACCCTGCCCTCTTATGGCCAGTTTGTGGCTGCCGTTCTCTTCCATCTTTCCTTCAGCTGGTGCCAGCACAGTCCTGACGCTGTGATGGATGCACTGGCTTCCCTTGGAATAAGGCAGGTCTGCTCTTGGAAATGCAGAAGATGTGGTCGCCTCAATAGCCTGCTCCCATCACCAGACACTCACCTACTGTGTTTGGCAGTCATGGCTGCCTAAATGGGCCAAGAGTCCTCTGACTTAATGCCCATGCTTCCAACTGTATCTTGAGAAAATCTGGAACTCCCAGAGAACTTACCAAGTGCCTTGGGGATATTTTTCACAGCACTCCTAAGCCCAAAGACATACCTAGCAGCTTTAGTTAATAGGCACTTGAGTTTGTAGACACCAGTGCCCGTTCCATTTTGGAGTTGTACGTGTCCTGTGGAATAGAATTTCCCATTCCCCTGTGGATGGACAATACCCATGAGTGACATTTCCCAGGCCCTGTCACAGAAGCCGTTCTCGAGCTGCTCTTCATCTTTGATACAAACCATCTATTCACATCATTCTTTCTGAACCATTGTGCATTCCCTGTGCTCCCAAGATATGAAGGTCCTTGTGGTGGTTTGGATAAGAATGGCTCACATGGGCTCCTATACTTGAATGCTTAGTGTGGTGGTTTGAAAGAAATTGCTCCCCAAAAGGAGTGGCACTATTAGGAGGTGTGGCCTCATTGGAGTAGGTGCCCGACTCGTGAACCGTCCCGTGGTAGACAGGCAGGACTGTACACTTTATCAGAGTTGCCATGTCTCTTCACAGCAATAAAAACCTTAACTAAGGCCAGGTGGTGTGGCAGAGGCAGGCGGATCTCTATGAATTTGAGGCCAGCCTGGTCTACAAGAGCTAGTTCCAGGACAGACTCCAAAGCTACAGAGAAACCCTGTCGCAAAAACAAAAATTAAAAAACAAAAAAACAAAAAACAAACAACAACAACAAAAAAAACAACTTAATTAAGACACTTGTCATCAGGCAATGGCACTACTGGCCTCGCTGGGGTAGGTGTGTGTTGGAGGAAGTGTGTTATTGGGAATAAGCTTTGTCCAGGCCCAGTGCCACTCTCTGCCTGCTACCAGAGGATCTTAATGTAGACTCTCAGCCACTCTCCAGAAGCATCTCTGCTTATGTGTCACCAGGTTCTGCTATGCAATAGTGGACGAAATCTCTGAATTCTAAGCCAGGCCCGATTCAATGCTCTCCTTTATAAGAGTTGCTCTGGTCATGGCGGCTCTCCACAGCAACAGAGCAGTGACTAAGGTGCTCCTTTAAATGTCTGTACTGGTTAAGTGTCCAAGAACAGCCACCTCTTTGACTTTTGGAGGGACCCAGAGCAAGCCTTAGTTATTCCCAGGAAATAGCTTAATTACAAAAGCCTGGTAGATGTTTCTGTGTTTCCCCAAAACAATGAAAAATCTCTACGTGGGGGCAGGATGATGGTTTATCTAGTAAAGGGGATTGGCACCAAGCCTGAAAATCTGAGTTCAATTATCAAAACCCACACAGTTGTCTTCTGACCTCCACATGTTTGCCATGATGCTTGTGTGCCCACACACAGGCACACACAAAATAAACAAATGCAAAACTTTCTTCCTAGAGTCAATACGGTTATAGCTCAGTTCATAGAGCAATTGCTTAGCACGCATGAGGTCCTGGGTTCAATCCCAAGTACCACACAAACTAGACGTGGTGGTGTAATCTGTAATTCCAGCACTCAGGGAGGCAGAGGGAGGAAGATCAGAAGTCTCAAAGACATCTTTGGCTCTATGGCAAGTTGACGGCCATCTTGATCTATATAAGACCCCATTTCCAAAATCCGTTAAAATAAAATATCCTACTGACAAGCTGAGCATGGTGGTACAAAGCCTGTAATTCTCTCACTTAGGAAAACTGAAGCAGGAGAAATGCAAGTTCCAAGAAAATAAACAAACAAAATAGCTGCAATGCACACATGCACACATACACACACACACGCACACGCACACATGCATGCATGTGCACGCATGCACACACACACACTGCCAAGCTTCCCAAGCAGAGCAGGTACACCCTGCCGGGAAGATGTGCATCATAATTAAGTTGAAAACCTGCACAGAGGCTCTTACTTATCCAGAGAACATAACATGTGCCTTGTTCCAAAACTCCCATCATCTCTAGTCAAGAAGAAGAAAAAATACAGAGACTCTAACACACTCCCAAGACCTTTCACTATCAACTGACACTATAAATGAGGAAGGACCGCCAAAGGGTGGAACGGGGGGGGGCAGAAGTCAGGTCTCCTGCTTCCAGGTCAACCTGGGGCTTCTGCAACGGTGGTCAGGAGACTGGGAAGCAGGGTTGCTGCGGGCTTTCACGTTTTCATCCCTTAACCCCAGACCTGGAAGCGTGCCCCTCACTTCCTATACGAATCCTTCTTCGAGGATCTCTTTCTAAACAGCTCGATGGATTTGGGCTCTTCGACTTCAAAACAGGTTTTCTGGCTTAGCAGAGACCCAGCTGCAATTGACTTGGGGGGTCATTTAGGGAAACAAGTACCCCTGGCCAGGGCTCGGCTGGTTGGCATGGAAACGCACAGAGTACAGATGCTCTTCTTGTGGGTTCTGGCATATTCTGGGCAGAGTGTATCTAGCCCACTGCTGTGCACAGTCATCTTCCTGCTCCGGATTCTCTGAGTGTGGCTGAAGCTCAAATGGCTTCATCTTGCCTCTATTGTCCCCCAAGGAGTTCTCAGTCAACAAATAATGGGAAAGCTAGGCAGCAGCTCGACAGAAATGAGCAGGGGAAAATGAAACATGGCTCAGAGATTCAGAGAGGGTACTGTACATTTCTCTTGCAGGAGACCCGAGGTGGGTTCCCAGCACCCACATCAGGTGACACTCAGCTGCCTGTTCTTCAGCTCCAGGACTTCTGGAACCTTCTTCCGGCCTCTGAGGGACCTGAACACGTGAGATCCACATACAGACAGGGCAGTTTTCTTCTGGGGGATATATGTGTATGCAAAGTCTCTGTGGTCGGACAAGGGTCCAGAAAATAACTGTTTACACATTACTTGGTATTTTTCTAGTGGTGGAAAGAGGGAGTTTCAGAGAGTCATTTGCCATCAAAGTGTCCAAGTCAAAACTTCCCCCATATTCATACAGACCAAATGTCGGCCTTGCCTCTGCCTGGGTGTTCTAAGGCAATAATCTGTTTCTGGACACTCAGCAGAGCTCTCAACAGGAAAAAAGTTAATTTATTGTCTTAGTTAGGGTTTCAATTGCCAAAAAGAGACACCATGACCACAGCAATTTTTTTAAAGATTTATTTATTTATTATGTATACGGTGTTCTGCCTATGTGTATGCCTGTTCAACAGAAGAAGGCACTACATCTCATTATAGATGGTTGTGAGCCACCATGTCGTTGCTGGGAATTAAACTCGGGACCTCTGGAAGGGCAGCCAGTGCTCTTAACTTCTGAGCCATCTCTCTAGCCACCCACAACTTTTATAAAAGAAAGAAAGAAAGAAAAAGAAAGAAAGAAAGAAAGAAAGAAAGAAAAGAAAAAAGAAAGAAATGAAAAAACATTTAATTTGGGTGGTTTACCATTTCAGAAGTTTATTTCATTATCATCATAGCAGGAAACGGGGTGGTTTACAGGCAGGCCTGGTGCTGGAGGAGGAACTGAGAATTCTACGTCTTGATCCACAGGCCCCAGAAAATGAACTATGACACTGGGCATAGATTGAGCATAAGAGACCTCAACGCACACCAATACTGGGACACACTTCCTTCAAGGCCACACCTACTCCAACAAGTCCACGCCTCCTGATAGCTACTCCCTATGAACTCATGGGGGCCAATTACATTCAAACTACCACATTTCACTCCCTAGCACAGATAAGCTTGTAACAACATCATGATGCAAAATGCATTCAGTCAAACTTCAAAAGTCCCTGTAGTCTATAACACTCTCAACAATGTTTTAAAGTCTCTTCTGAGATTCATACATTCTCTTAACTGTAATCTCCCATAAAATCAAAATCAAAAAATAGACTCCCAACATACTTTCAATCACATACTTTTAACATATAATGGCCCAGGATATACATTACCATTCCAAAACGTAAGAAAGGGAGCATAGTGAGGAAATGCTGGACCAAAGCAAGACCAAAAACCAGCTGGGCAAACTCCAAACTCTGCATCTCCCTGTCTGATGTCAAAGTGTTCTGATGTCCAACTCCTTTCAGTTTTGTCTTCTTTCTCCTGGGGTGGTTCCACTCCCCATTAGCAGCTGTCCTTGACAGGTATCCTATGACTCTGGCATCTCCAACATCTTGGGGTCTCCAAGACAAGCTAAGCCTGTCACCGCTTCACACAATGGCCTCTCTAGGCCTCCATTCAAGGACACCCCTGACACATGCATAGCCTCAGCAGTTCTCCTTAGTGGCAGAGGCAAATTCCATAGCACCTTTCTTCTCTCCTTAACTCTAAAGCCAGAACCACGTGGCCAAAGCTGCCAAGTTCTGCTGCTTGCTGAGGCTGGAACATGGCCCCCTTGTTCAATTACATCGTCACCAGCTTTTGGTGTTTTATGGTTTTCTTCACAAAGTTTGACTGTTCTGGAACTCGCTTCTGTAGACCAGGCTGGCCTCAAACTGAGAAATCCGCCAGCCTCTGCCTTCAGCACTCACACAGAGTGCTGGGATAAAGGGCATGCACCACCACACCTGACTCTAAGCTTTTTGTTAATTCCTTTTCACAAGTTGGAAATTTATCTGGATGGGATCTTGCCCTGAGTTCACCACTCCCTTTGTTCCATTTCTTAATCTGTTTAACCTCCTTGAACACAGGATTTAGCTCCATTCCACTTCCTGGTGCTCCTTTTCTCCTCAAATTGTTCATTTTGTATTTTTCCTTGCTCAGCTTGTTCTTTTTCATCATGCAGTCTTCATTTAGAGTTAACACTAATAACCACACAGAGTTTATACAAGGCTGTGTTGTGAGTTCCTCTGCCGATGGAATTAATCCAAATCTCTTCATGCTGGCCTCAGGCAGACCCTTCAGACAAGGGCAAAAAGTAGCCACATTCTTCACCAAAATATCGCAAGAACAATCTCTAGGCAACACACTAAAATCCTCTGAAACCTTTTGAGCCGGGCCCCACACAGTTCAGATCTCCCATGCTCCTCTTAGTGTGCTCCATTAAGCAGTGCTCAAAGCATCTCACTGCTTCCCTAACCCAAAGTACCAAAGTCTAAATTCCTCCAAACAAAAAACATGGTCTGGCCTATCACAGCAATAACCCCCCCATCCAATGTACCAACTTTTGCCTCAGTTAGAGTTTTAATTGCTATGAAGAGACACCATGACCACAGCAACTTTTATAAAGGGAAACATTTAATATGGGTGGCTTACGGGTTCAGAGGTTTCATCTTCAGAGGTTTCGTCCATTGTTGTCATGGATGGAAACAAGGGGGCATACAGGCACACACAGTGATGGAAAAGGAACTGAGAGTTCTATATTTTGTTCTGCGGGCAACAGGAAGTGAACTGTGACACTGGGTATAGCTTGAGCATAGGAGACCTCATAGCCCACCTCCACAATGACATACTTCCTTCACCAAGGTCCCACCTACTCCAACAAGGCCACACCTCCTGATAGAGCCACTCCTTAAGAGCTTATGGGGGCCAATTACTTTCAAACGACCACGGCAATTTATGTATTTACTTACTTATTTTATGTGTTGGGGCGTTTTATCTACACGTATGTCAATGTACCACTTGTATGCTTGGTGCGCACAGAATCAAAAAGGCAGAACTGGATCCCCTGAAGCTGGAGTACAGACAGTTATTAGCCCCCATGTGGGGGCTGGGAATTGAACCTGGGTCCTTGTTCTGGACCACTGAGCCATTTCTCCAAACCTAGGTCAAGTTTTCAGTGTGCATTTTTGTTTGTTTAGTTCACATTAGTCTCCAGAAAGGTCGGGAAGCCACTCTCACTAGCTGAACACCGGTCACATTCCAGGCATTGGACTACGTGCTTTGTGTAAGTTGTCCTGCAGTACATTTTCAGGGTGACTGGGTGAGGGGTGGGCAGCGGCTATGGTGGTATCTCAGTTGTAAACTGCATTCCTCACAAGCATGAGGACCTGAGTGAAAACTCCAGAATCCATGTTAAAAAGAAAAAGCTGGCCCAGTGGTGGATGCCTGAAACCCCAGTGCTGGAGAAGGAGAGATGGCTGAGCCTTGAGGCTCAATGGACAGCAAGTCTAATGGATTGATGAGCTCCAAGCAAGTGAAAAAAAAATCTGTCTTGAAAAGCAAAGTGGGGACTAGGCAGATGAACTAGGCTTATCTCCAAGGCAGAGGACTGGGCTTCCCGTCTCCCAGAACCCCTATACATGCTGGGTAGGCATGATATTCTACCTGCAATTCCAGTCCGTGGAAGGCAGAGATGAAAGATCCCAGGAGCAGGCTAATTGGCGGGATTGCTCATATTGGTGAGCACTGGGTTCAACAATTGAGAGACCCTATCTCAGCGAATAAGGTTGATAGGAAGCCATGAAAACACTCAGTAGCTTCAGGCCTACACACACATGCATTCATACACACATGTGCCCCCCCCACATTCGCTCATGCACACACACACACACACGGATGACCAGACGGAAAAGTGACTATTTTTCCCATTACATACATAAAAAGAGAGGATCTTGGTCTCTCCAAATTTCTTACCCCAGACCACCTGGCTGCTGGGGAGACAGGGTTGATGCTCGGCGTGAGGTTTGTGCATCCCCACGACGGCTCATCTATGCCACCACTGAAAGATCTTCCCGCCCCCACCACCAGTGCACTCTGAGTACCTACTGTGAGCGAGGGGCTAGTCTGGGCAGTACCCTTGATTGTCCCGAGGCACTGGGCCGCATCCCACACCTGCCATAGGTGTAGTGGCAAAGACAGAATCAGATTAGGTGGAAGAGAACCAGGGCAAGTATCTCTGGGGAGGCGACGTTTAGGCTGAGGCTGGAATGTTGAGGGGGGGCATTTGTGGGACCTACCAACAATAAAGTTTAATTAAGTCCAGAAAATGGCAACTTGTTTAAAGTGCCAGGAGTCTGCTCAGAAGCAAAGGGAGAGCCCCATCTAGTGGTCAGATGGAGCCATAGCATGGGACGAAGCCAACAGCGATTCAGAACTTGGGTGAATTCAACATCCACAAAATAAAGGCGAGGCACAGCGTTCCTTTAAAACATACATACACACACATCCCAGGATGGGCAGATGTGGTAGTGCAGGCCTTTAATCCTAGAACTTGTGGTGGAGAGGGCAGAGATAGGTGGACTTCTTCAAGTTCAAGGCCAGCTTTGTCTACATAGTGAGTTCCACAGCAATCAGGACTAATAGAGTCCCTATTTTGATAGATGATAGATAGATAGAGATAGAGAGATAGACAGAAAGACAGACAGATGATAGATAGATAGATAGATAGATAGATAGATAGATAGATAGATAGATAGATAGATTGATGATAGATAGATAGAAGATAGATAGATAGATAGATAGATAGATAGATAGATAGATAGATAGATAGATAGATATAGATGATAGACAGACAGGCAGGCAGACAGACAGACAGACAGATGCACACCCCATCAGCTGGCTAACCCCAGAATATAAACACCAGCATTGCCCGTTTGTGGATACCTTGCCCTTGCCCTGCTGTTGCTGTGGTCTGCAAGCCTCACAGCTGGGTAGGATTGTTGCTTGCTTTTCTCTTTTGTCAGCTTGCACAACACCGTCCAAGACTATTCAGGGACAGTCCTCAGGCTGGAGGCTTCTGGATCTGCTCCATCTCAGTTCCTCCGAGTCCTGTATCCAAAGTGTGTGGTGTCTTCAGCAACATGGTCTTACCTGTGCAATCGGACCTGAGGCATACTCAACAGTAAGGAAATCTATGCCTGACACTGTAAACCCAAGTACTCAGGGCTGGCGAGGCCACAGAATCTAGAAGAGGACACGCTACTGTCACTTTCCCAGACCAGTGTAACTCCTAACTACATGCTAGCTACTGACCTTACATGCATGGTTGAGTGTGGGTCTCGCCCCTCAACAGAAAGTTTCCTTTGGCAGCAGACAGAGTCCATTACAAGAAGCTACAATGTTCAAAATGCAGAGAGGAACTGATCCTGGGGTGCCCAGCCCCAGTATATCCACAACACAACCCCTAAGGCTCTGGGAATACTAGGGGAGAGGGAGAGGGGCCAAGGACATCGACCACAAGATTACCCTCTATATAAGACACGGAAGCTGCACCCATGAAATCTCAACAGCATGGCTGCCTGAACAAGACGGGAACAATGACACCAGTCGACATGCCAACCTTGGTGATGGAAATTTTACAAAGCCTAGATCTAGCCTCCTAGATGAGGCGCTGCAGGCAATTAGTGGCTGATGAGAGAGGGAGAATCAGTCTTTCCCAGAGATGAGCCCCCTCCTGGTTAGCTGATACCATTCCTAAAAACAAACACATACAGCAACACTAAATGGATTCAAGAGGTTGTGCTTATATGTTTATATGCATATATACATGTAACAAGAACAATTAAAGGAAAAGAGGACATGAAGTTGGGAGAGGTTGGAGGATGGGTGGATGGATCTAGGAGCAGTTAAAGGAAATGGTATGAGGTAAATATGATCAAATTACATTGTATCAAATTCTCAAAGATTTAACAATAATACTATATCTATATATATATTTTCAAAAACCACCGTATCATTTAGAGTCAGTGTGATGTTTATCTTTAACCTATGAAAGAAAGAAAGAAAGAAAGAAAGAAAGAAAGAAAGAAAGAAAGAAAGAAAGAAAATAGAAAGGAGGGAAAGAAGGAAGGAAGAAGATAGGAAGGAGGGAAGGGAGAAAGGAAGGAAGGAAGGAAGGAAGAAAGAAAGAAAGAAAGAAAGAAAGAAAGAAAGAAAGAAAGAAAGAAAGAAAGAAAGAAGATAGGAAGGAAGGAAGACATGTTAATATCTCCAACTACACATCCAATGTTCCCTCAGTGTTGGAAGGGAATTGATGGCAATGCTCTCTCGAGTACCAAAAGCCAGATGCTCAGATCACTTGTACAAAATGGGGTAGTATTTACATATAACCTACATACATCCTCCAGCATACTTTAATCATCGCTAGGTTACTATGCAGATGGCTGTTACACTGTGTTGCTTCAGGAACACTGGCAAGGAGAAAAGGCTCCGAGTTAAGTGAAGGGGCAATTGCTCTCTCTGACACTTTTAGTCTGAGGTTGGCTAAATCCATAGACGGGAACCTATGGTTCTGGAAGGTGAGTTGTGTGTCCACACACACAAGCAAATGCCGTATTTCCTAACAGGATCTAAGTAACCATTTTCAAAGTTAACATCTCTCTAAAAATAAGTTACTTCAATACATTTTGTTCAAAAGAAAAATTTACTGGTGATATGGTTCATCAGGTAAAGGCACTTGCTGCCAAGCCCAATGATCTGAGTTCGGTTCCCAGAACTGACAGGTGGGAAGGAGAGAACCCACTCCTGCAAGTTGGCCCCTGACTTCCACAGACATGGAATGGCGCTCCCCAGCCAACACACACTGACACTAAAATTCCTTCCCTAGAGACGATTGTAAAGTGTCTACCCCTTCTCCTAAGGTCCCAATGATAAAACAAGGTACAGAGTTCCGCCTTGAGATCCAGTGAGCTTTTTAGATGTACTTACAGAGCAGCAGGTAAGATATTAGGGGCACGGGTGGCCTTAAACAGCCATCCTGGAAGGTTTTTGCTTAGCACGGTGACTCCCCTATGGCTGTGTAGATGGTGTGCCCCCTTATTTAGTCATCCCCCCTTATATTTTTCCAGCCCTTCCCAAGATCCTGAGACCATGTGCAACTAGGGCAGACCTGCAAACAGCTAGTTCAGAAGAGTGTCTGGACACTCACGGGTGGGTCCCATGATGTCAGCAGCCCACAGGCCCCGCTGTGATGATCTTTTTGTATCTGATGAAGATGGAGGCAGTTTGGTCCAGAGGGCAGTCTTGTACAACACACACATACACACACACACCATACACACACACACACACACACACACACACCACAATAAATAAATATTTAAAAACAGAAGAAAAATCTTTTGCCGTCTCTGACAATGCAGAAAAATCTAACATCATTCCCACACAAAAATAGGTACTAGCCATTGAGACAAACAGGTGTGACATGCCAAATGGCAGTGTGGCTCTCTCTGGACCCCAGCCCAGCCATCCCTTGTCTTTGTCAAAAGTGGGGATCAAACAGTAGGACTGGGATGTTAGGGACAGAGGGATGAGGTGGACCAAGGCTCACCTCAGCTGAAGGGAATAAAGACTAGAAGCAAACAGTAACTTTATAATTGAGAGATGGGATATTATTTAGTGTCATGCCCCCACCCTCCTAAGGTCTAAAGAGCAATTCCCCAGGGATGTAAAAAAACAGAGGGCTCTAACTGTTTGCTTGTCTAGGTGTGGAACCCATGGCCTTGGGAATCAGTATTCAATCCCAGGCCCCTGGCCCAGAGGTTAATTGATTTTTGAGCGATCACACTGGGGGTGGTGAACTTGAGCAGAAGCCAGGTCTCCAGAGTTCCCTTCTGTCTTTCCCTGTGCCCAGGAAGGTCGGCGTCATCCTGAAAGAGCCTCAGAATCCCCCTTTCGTGCAGTTCTGCCCCTCCATTGCCAGGTCTGAAGTCTGAGGTCTAAGCCTGCTTCTCTAAGTGTGCATTGATAAGCTTGCCGTGCTGCGATTTACTGGCCGAGGTAAAAATAAATGAGAGAGTATTATCTATATTTAATTTCTCAGGGTAAAATTTTCATAAAAGTTGTCACATGCAAAATTCATCTCGCAAGCTCTTTTGTGGTCCATTGTCAGAGACAAGTGCCAGTCTGCCCGGACAACAGCCTGGAGTAGGGGGCACTTCCCAGCAAACAGCTGTGATTTACGGATGCCAGGTGTCCTCATCTGTCACTTTCCAGGTGCCATCTTTGGCTAGAAGAAGGTGCTTGGGTCTGCTTAGAAAGATCTGATCAGGAAAAAGCACAGGAAGGGCAAACACAGCTTTTAAAAAATGGCAGGGGAGTGGTGTGCAGGGGCGGGCAGAGCGCAAGCTGGGAATTCCAAGGCTAAGGCAAGCTGGAAAATGTGGTCTGGAGCAGGCCAAGGTGGCTCTTTCCTGCCTTCCCTGGGGCCTCCCCTCTCAGAGCCATCTGAGCTCAGGAGGTAGCTGGCACCGTGGAGAGTGAGATTTCCTCATCCTTTGGCCCCATCTGCTCTCTTGTCTATCAAAACTCTTCCCAGAACCTCAGACTCCGGAGGGATACATTCTTGTCTTGTCCCCAAGGAAGGCAGGCCAGGCCAGGTGAGAACTGCTTCCAAACCTGGAAGATGCCACCCTCCTTCTCACAAAGGACTGTGCATTTATCGGATGCTGGCTGAGAACCCCAGGACCCACAGAGGAGTGAGAGCTCTCAACTTCAGAACGCTGGAGTCCGTCTGCAAGATCCCCAAGCTCAGTCATTTGTACGACTGCCCCTAGTCCTCCTGAGGGCTGGTTCCAGAGGCTTCTCAGGTCCCCAGATCAAGGATGTATGGTTCTCTTACATAAAATGGCACAGTATTTGCCTACAACCCAGGCACATCCTCCTCTATACTTTAAACCACCGCACACAATTCGAATAGTTAAACAGTTGCCAAATCATCTAGATGGTAATTACAAGGAAAAGGTATGTGTTCACTGCAGGTGCTTTCTGTAAGCTTGCCTCCTCCTTTCCCTCCCCCTCCTTTTCTTCTCTATGCCTTTGCTTTCTGGAAAGACACGGGCTTGCTTGCCATGCTCAGAAAAACAACCGCCATGCTTTTTTATTTTCTTTTATTAAGATTTATTTCAGGCCGGGCGGTGGTGGCGCACGCCTTTAATCCCAGCACTCGGGAGGCAGAGGCAGGCGGATCTTTGTGAATTCGAGACCAGCCTGGTCTACAAGAGCTAGTTCCAGGACAGGCTCCAAAGCCACAGAGAAACCCTGTCTCGAAAAAAAAAAAAGATTTATTTCAGTGTTTCTTATGTGTGCTTGTTGAGGTAAGGTGTGCACATAAGTGCAGGTGCTCACAGAGGTCAGAAGATAGTGTTGAACCTCCTGAGGCTGGAGTTACAGAGTCACTCAATGTTGGGAACTGAGCTTGGGTCCTCTGGAAAAACAGTAAGTGCTTTTAACAGCTGAGCCATCTCTCCAGCCCTGTGCCTCTGTGTGTGTGTGTGTCTGTCTGTCTGTCTGTCTGTCTCTGTCTCTGTGTCTCTGTCTCTCTGTTTCTCTCTCGATCTCTCTGTCTCTCTCTGTCTCTGTCTCTCTGTCTCTGTCTGTCTGTCTGTCTCACTCTGTGTGTGTGTGTGTGTGTGTGTGTGTGTGTGTGTAGGCCAATAAAGTAGAAAGCAGACCATGGGGCCATGGAGGAAAAGATGAACTTTTAAGGGGAGAGAGAGGGAAAAGATGAAGAGATGGAACATAAGCGGCAGGAAATGGAAAAGGGGATTCTTAGACAGGAGTAAAAGACTATTGGGGGGGGACAGCAGCAGCGAGGATGGTGAACTAGAACAAAGCACAGTGATATAGATGAAATGCTATAACATCCAGGCATGGTGGCGCCCGCCTATAATCCCAGCACTCAGGAGGCAGAGGCAGGTATATCTCTGTGAGTTCGAGGCCAGCCTGATCTATAGAATGAGTTGTAGGTCAGCTTGGTCTACATAGTGAGTTCTAGGCCAGCTAGGACTTCTTAGTTTCAGTTTTGTTTGTTTGTTTTTAAACCATAACAATGCCCAGCATTTTGCAGCTAACTTTATATTAACAACAAGCAGCAATGATAATGACAGAAAGCCTTGCTAGGCAACCCAAGCTGGTTCCAAACTCATGATCCTCTTGTCTCAGGCTCCTGAGTGCTGGGACTGCAGGTGTGTACTGCCCTGCCTGGCCCTTTATCAAGCATGTTCTACCTGTGGCTGTTGAACATCTAGAGAGCCCAGCGCATATGCCTGAGATGCGCTGTTTACTCTGCAAGCCAGGCTGCTTTTCCAGCTGGACTCTGGACCCCGACAATCAGTTCATGTCCAGCCTGCTCTGTACACCAAAGAGTTTCTGCTTTGGCCCAACCATAAAGCTGCTCCTGGGGCCTGGGACAGGGCTCCCCACCACCCCGTGCAGCTCAGGATTAGATGATTAACCTTGATCACCAACTTGATGGGCTTTAGAGCCACCATGGAGTAAATCTCTAGGCATGCCTGTAGGGGGTTGTCTAGATTATGTTAGTTGAGGTGGGGGACCCACCCTAAACATGGGCAGCAGCATCCCATGGGCTGGGGTCCTGGACTGAATAAAAAGGAGAAATTAAGGAGAGCATTCATTGCTCTCTGACTTGTGAGTGTGGCCGCAACATGACCTCTTGCTTCGGCCACCATACTGTCTGCACAACTGTGTCCCCAAGAACCGTAAGCAAAGAAACCCTTCCTCCATATGCAACAGAATTGGGAGGCTGAATATGCTTCTGATAAAAGGAGATTTGTTAGACTGACTCACACAATATGGTCCAGATAGTCAAACAGTGGCTATATCACACTGGTGAGGAGGAGAACCCATGAGGCTGGGTGTCTCAGCCGTCCCAACCTGGTGCTAGGCTGGAAGGATTCCTGGAGAGCTGCTGGTCTTCAGCCTTTGCTAGAAACTCAGAGAAATCAGTTCTGTAACAGTAAAGAAGGGCAGCGGTGACAGACTAGATGGACGTGCCACCTTCTGGGCCCAAAGCAGTTTCCTTCTTCTAGATCCTATTATCGAGGCTGCCACCAGAGGGTGCCACCCACACTTAGAGCGAGTCTCCCTGCTTCAAAGGATCTAATCAAGAAAATCTCCTGTTAACAAGATTGCCCAGCTTTGCATTTTAGTTGGTTCCAGATCCAGTCACGTTGACAACCAAGATTGTCACACTCCCTGAAGTGACTTTTGTTGGCTATTTTGTCACAGCGAAGGAAGAAAAAACAAACACAAAGAACACCTTGACAGATGGCTCAGCAGTTAAGAGCACTTACTGCTCTTGCAGAGAACCCAGGCTTGATTCCCAGCATCCACCTGACGGCTCACCACTGTCACAACAGATTGAGAGGAGTCAATGCCCTCTTCTGACCTCTGTATGTGGTGCACAAACATGCAGGCAAAACACTCCTGAGCATAAATTAAAACAAGTAAATCTTTTTTTAGATTTATTTATTTATTATGTATACAACATCTGCCTCCATGTATGCCCGCACGCCAGAGGAGGGTGCCAGACCTCATTACAGATGGTTGTGAGCCACCATGGTTGCTGGGAATTGAACTCAGGACCTCTGGAAGAGCAGCCAGTGCTCTCAACCACTGAGCCATCGCTTCAGCCCAACAAGTAAAACTTAAGAAATTAAAATTGAGCTATGGGTACAGCTCCTGGGTTTTAGTTTAAACCACACTTTCTTTTCTTTCTTTCTTTCTTCTTTCTTTCTTTCTTTCTTTCTTTCTTTCTTTCTTATTTCTTTCCTTCCTTCCTTCCTTTTAAGTATACAGCCCCAGGTATTTCCAGGTCATCTCCCATACAAGTACTAACCAGACCTGACCCTGCTTAGCTTCCAAGGTCAGATATATTCAGTGGTATGGTGTTATGAGGATGCGGGGCTGGAGGGATGAGGATGCGGGGTTGGAGGGATGAGGATGCGGGGCTGGAGGGATGAGGATCCAGGGCTGAAGATTGAGGATGTGGGGCTGGAGGGAGGAGGATGTGGGGCCGGAGGGAGGAGGATGCAGGGTTGGAGGTAAAAGGCCCCTCCTCACCAAGAAGTAGGTGCCAGACCACAGGTTAGGGAAGCTGAATCCTAATGGTGTGAGTCACCTCCTCGGCGAGCACATAGATAGCTTCTAATATTTCCAAGCCACTACCCTAGAAGGCTGGCAGCCATCACTTCATCTCTCCATAGACAGGGTAGGTGTGTAAAATGGGCTCAAAGTGAGGGATGCTCTAGGCCAAGGTGGCCATGTCTAGGATTGACTTGTGGGTACTTGTGGGGTTGACACACACAGGGGTTTGTCCCAGGGCCTAGAGGCATATGAATAGAGAAGGCACAGCAGGTGAGAGCCAACACAGAGATTCAGGAGTGTTCCCCGAGGCTGCTCATCACCAAATGGCTGACCATACAGAAGAAAGCCCTTGACAAGGATACTACAGAGAGATGCTTCACCATATAAAGGGCTTGGCATGCAAGCATCCAGAACCTACAGATTAAAAGGCAGGCAAGGTGGTACACACTTGTAATTCTAGCACTAGGGAGGCAGAGACAGGAAGGTTCCTGGAGCTTGCTGGCCAGCCAGTCTGACCCACTTAGCAAGCTCCAAGTCAGTGAGAGATCCTTACCCAAAAAATAAGATAGACCATGCCTGAGGGGTGACAGTTACTGTCTCTGCCCCCCCTCCACACACACAGACACACATATACACTCACTCAAAGGAGGCCACTGGCAGGGAACAGTAATGTCTGTGTCTTGACCACACTGATGCATTCAGCTCTTTAAATCCAGCTGCCCCTGAAGCTGAGATCCCAGCCACCTCCCTCTACCTCCACAATGTACTCCGCGACAGCTACAACAAAGCAATAAATCCCATCAGCTTAGGCTGGACTGCAGGCATCTGTCACTTAGAACCAAAAAAGAACCCTGACTCAAATCCACTCGCCTGAGTGAAACGCTTCCCTGGGCGTCCCCAGGCCACACACCTCCAGGCTGCACCTCCACAGGAAAGAAGCGTGGTGAGATGCTGTTGACAGAAACAAAAGCCTCTTCGACCTGGAGGATGCCCCGGGCTCTAGATTCCCTAACGCCAACAGAACGATGGTTACAGACTCTGTGTAGGTTCCAGGCAGGAAAACTGAGAGACTGGACAAATGACCTGCCTGAGTCTCTTGAGGAATACTGAGAGAATTTGAACAACCCATTGTGCTTCAGAGACTGACCTTTGAACTACGTGTATTTTGCTCCAGCATCCAGATGTTGTGGTGAAAAGGGGAGAAAAAGCTCCAAGGATACCAACATTTTATCTCCGAAAATAAACAGCCTTAGCTTGGAGGGAGCCAACAGGCTTAATTAGACTTAATTCCCCCATCCTGCCTACTGCCCTGCCACGGCATTTAAAAAAGATAATAGCAAAAATGAAGTGAGTCTGGGCGCAGAGCCTGGGAGTGAGGAACCCTCTTAAGTCCCTCACTGGGGTGTGGAAAATGCCCTGGTACTGTCAGGGAGAAAGAGGAAGCCATAGGGGGACTTCAAACCTTTGATCAAAGAGGATACCATAGAGAGGGGGCCCAACATCGGTGAGGGGCTGAGTGAGTGAGGCCTCCATAGCCAGTCCCTAAGGAAAAGAGAGGTCTTCATGTGTAGGTCTCAAGAAACAATAGTTCTGTTATTGGGTCATAATTAAGAGCATGTTCAAGCATTAAGAAAGGAAATCGTGGGCTGGAGAGATGGCTCAGCAGTTAGATGGCTGCTCTTCCAGGAGTTCAGTTCCCAGCACCCACATGGCAGTTCACACCTGTCTGTAACTCCAGTTCCAGGGGATCTGACACTTTCACACCAATGCAAATACAATAAAGTTAAATAAGTTATTTTTTGCAAAAAAGAAAGGAAGGGGGCTGGAGAAATGGCTCAGTGGTTAAGAGCACTGACTGCTCTTCCAGAGGTCCTGAGTTCAATTCCAGCAACCACGTGATGGCTCACAACCATCTGTAATGAGATCTGGTGCCCTCTTCTGGCATGCAGGCACACATGTAGACAGAATACTGTATACTAAATAAATAAAGTTTAAAATTTAAAAAAAAAGAGAAAGAAAGGAAATCATGATACCACTTGGTTCTCATGTCGTTTACCTGTGACATCTAATAGAGAATGTATGTGTATCTGGCGTGAGCTTTTAGAAAAAGGCGGAATGAAGGTCTATTGCAATCCCTCATCCTCACCTCACACAGACCCCTGCAACCTCTGGATGTGTGGTGGTTGCTGGCATGAGTGTGAACTCGTTCCAAGGAGGGCTTGGCCAATCCTTTTGCAGAGAGATTTGATTTTACTTACTGTCCCAGAAGTCAGGAAGGAATCCATAAATTCTTGGTTTTCATGTGCCATTCTCTACAAGCAAGGATGGTGGTTTATGGGGTCAGGGTTCCCCGAGTCTGTGCTGGAGCTGCTCCCGAGACAAAAGAGCCTAGCTTCCATTCAGAAAGTTCCAGAATCTACCATTTTGGGGTGCAGGGAGATGTCCAGCTAGATTAGATGGTAGGGGGGAGGGGGGAGGAGGAGGAGGAGAGGGACAGAGGGCCACCGAGTGAGAGAGGTGCAGGTAATAGAAATGACCAAGACATTATTGACAACGGCAAAGTCAGCTTCAAGTTACCAAATCATCATACAACATTGCTGTCCATACTCTCAAACACAATGTGACATTTACTCTTGTCAATTCAATGGGATTTCCAGTCACCGTGGATGCAAACCTCTGAGCATGTATGTGAGGTTCTAGAAGGGGTTAATTAAAGTGAGAAGAGCCACCTTAAACACAGCAGCCCAGCCCAAACTGTGAGCCAGAATAAACCCTTCTTTCCTTTTTTGAAAAAATTTATTTATTTAGTTTTCTGCCTGCATGTCTGCCTGCAGGCCATAAGAGGGCACCAGATCTCACTCTAGATGGTTGTGAGCCACCATGTTGGTGCTGGGAATTGAACCTGGGTCCTCTGGAAGAGCAGCTGGTGCTCTTAACCCCTGAGCCATCTCTCCAGCCTCCTTCTTTTCTTAAGTTACCTTTGTTAGGCTTTTTGTCAGGGCGATGCAAATAGTAACTAATACACACAGTAACAGGTCATGTTTCTGTGGGTGATGTTTGGTGGAGGCCTGACGGTAAAGGAGGAATAGCCTACATTGAGGTCAACACTGGAGTAGAACTACATAGAAGTCTACTAGCTAACAAAGAGCAGGAGCCAAAATCTGGCATCAGGCTTGGAAAGCTGGGATCGAGACTCCACCAGGGCCTGTTTCAGTTTTCAGGAGCAAGGCGAGATCAGGTGTCAGCTAAGGGTCAAAAGCTACTGGAGAGCCAGTGCTCCAAATATTCTGCAAGGGAGGGAGAGATAAGCCACCATGAGTCAGGACGCGACATGACAGGTACACAGGAGATAGACCAAGGCAGGACATGATGTGATGGGTACATAGGAGATAGACTGAGCCAGGACATGACGTGATGGGTACATAGGAGATAGACTGAG
>JAQHUG010000264.1:736132-749975 GCA_028555095.1 Dicrostonyx torquatus | reverse complement strand
CCTCATCCAAACCAGAAATCCTCAACTTAACCATCAGCAGGAATCAGAGAGAGGCCAACATCTTCACCAACCAACTTCTAGGCCAGTGATTTTGGTTCTATCACAGTATCTCTGTTCTTTTAGCAAATCCTCCTCGCACACCCACACTAGCTAGGCTGGATGCTTATGACGACCACAGTGTCAAAGGTGTTGTCACTCCTGCCTTCAGGAAAGTTAATGTGGCAGAGAAGACCCAGCTGGCAACATGGGCTAGACAGAATCTCTGCCACCTGGACATGTCTTCCCATCACTGTCACCCCAGCTCTAAGCCTCCTTCTCTAGGGATCCAGCTCTCCTGAGTTTGACCAGCATAACCTGCTTCTCCTGAGTCATCCCTATCCTACCTAATATTTGCAGACCACAAGGATACTTAGTCAGGAGCAAACCCGGAAGTCTTTCTCCATCCCCTAGGAATGCGAGAACATGACTGCATTCTTGTTCGTATTCCAAAGACTTTTTATAAAGAGATTGGCACACTATCCCCAAGAGCCAAATAATACCCAGGGATTCTAGATGTTTTTCCAGTCATCCCTCTGGACTTGGCCTCAGGATATCTTGCTTATCACCCACTTGAGAGATGATCTGAGCCTCACTGGGAGAGGCGTTTTCCTTTTCATGTAAAACATGTCCCTCATTTCTGCATCTCCAGTTGCTCCCTGGTGAAAATAAACAGATAAATAAATAATTTTTCACAAAAACTAATTAGCAGATAGGAAGACGCTAATGTGTTTGTCAACGGTATCTCTCCCCAGCTCACCACCAGCTGGCCTGGAACTGAGGAGCGGATGCAGATGTTCGGAGCTGGAACTGTCAGAGGCAGACAACAATTCTAAGCACAGTGGCATGGGGGCTTCTCTCTGCCCACTGGGGAGCCAGTCACCTGCTGGCTGAATTCCACCTATGTGAGGAGCCGAGTTTGTGTTGGTGGGAGGGCCTGTAGGGGGCTAAAACATGAGGTTGAACTCAGGAGGATTGAGGCTGGGTTTGCACAAGTGCCTCTCTTAAAGATGGGATTTATGGGGCTGGAGAGATGGCTCAGAGATTAAGAGCACTAGCTGCTCTTCCAGATTCCCAGCAACCACATGGTGGCTCACAACCATCTGTAGTGGGATCGGATGCCCTCTTCTGGCATAAAGACATACATGCAGATAGAGCACTCGTATACATAAAATAAATAAATTTTAAAATAAAAAAAAAGCAGGATTTATATGTTGGGGGTGTAGTTCAGTGGTAGAGTTCTTGCCAACACACCAAAATCCTGGGTACCATTTCAAGTACGGCAAAGAAGAAGAAAGGATGGGTAGAGAAGGGGGGGATGGAGAGAAAAAGGTAGAAAATGGTGGGGGAGGGAAGAAAAATTGACCTAGGAGGTTATATTACTTTCTTCTTGTCATCTTTTGTGGATACTTTGTGTTGCTTTCCTCATTGCTGTAGCAAAATACTTTGAGGAAGCAGGGTGTGTTCTGGCTCACAGTTTGAAGGCACAGTCGGCACAGGTAGAGACCATGAGGCAGCCAGAGCTCAAGGGAGCTGTCCTCTTCACCTCAGCACCCAGGATGCAGAGAGAGACAGGCCTGTGAGTCTGCTCTCTTGTCAGTGGAAGATCCCGTCCCACAGAGTGGCACCACCCATGTTTAGGGCAAGTCTTCCCATCGCAGTTGACACAATCTAGAAACTCCCTCAGACATGCCAGAGGTGTGTCTTCTAGGTGATTCTAGATCCTGTCAAGTTAACAATATGAACCGTCACACATTTGATTTTTTAAAAATTGTGTTAAAACATACATATTATAAAATTCACGATCTTCACCACTGTTAGGGATACACCAGGTTGGAAGCACTCCACCTGATTCTCAAGCCCCTCCGCCAAGCCTGGCCAGCCTCCAGCTCTCCCTCTCTCTGCACCAAGAGCACAGTAGGTGTCAGTCAATTATCGAATTACAGTCAGGTTCAGTGCAGGTGGGTTCAACCAATTGCAGATGGAAAATATTTGGGTAAAAATAAATCCATCTCTACAGAACATGCACAGACTTTTTTCTTGTTATTATTCCCCAAACAATGCACTATAACAAGTATTTACATAGCATTAGGTATTATGCATAATCTAGAAGCAATTTAAAGTGCAAGGAAGCTGCGCGTGGGCTCCGTGCAAATGCAACTGTATTTTATATAATGAATTTGAGCATTTTGGGATTCTGATATCTGCAGCTGATGCCGGAGCACCACATAGGAGAAGAGAGGAGAGAGGATACTGAATATAAAGGTTCTCACCTCTCTTCCTCTTTAAAGCTAGTCTTCACTGTGGTCTTTGTTGGGTCCAGCAGGTGACCCACATTTGGCCTGTGTAGTTCTCTCTCTGATGTGCCCTGATTAACCCGAAACCACACTGCTGTCTCCCAGAATTCTCCCACTTTGGGGCAGCCTTCCTTGCCCCGGGTCTGCCCAGCTGCTGCAATGTGGTAGGATGCTCCTCACCCCTGCTTGTCATTGTGTATTTAACGCCATCTGCTCTGCTTGGTGCCCACAGAGGTAAGCCCTGTCTCAAGCATTAGTACACACCTTATCATCTCTCCCTCCATACTGGTGAGTGGATGACTGTGTGGGGAAAAGCACTGAAAGGCCTTCCTGCACCTCCACAGAGGGGAAGCTGAGAGTGCCAGCTGCTTGGCTCTGTCTTTGGAAGGAACCAAAGAGTCTTTGTGCAGACTGTCCATGATGCTAGGAGGACAATGCATTGTCCCTTGATGTTCAATGCCAGGTTTGACCCAAATGTGATGGCGCATACCTATAATCCTAACGTCAGAGGGGCAGAGGCAAAATGATCCCTGGAACGTGTGGGCTAGCCAGTCTAGTCAAGTTGGCGAGCTCCAGGCTCAGTGAGAGACCCCGCCTCAAAAAGCAAGATGGAGAGCAGTAGAGGAAGATACATGATGCCAATCTCTGGCCTTCACACACACACACACACACACACACACACATGCACACACATACATGTGCACACACACTTGTCTCTCATTAGGGTAACACCCAAGCTTGAAGGAAGCACCCTCCTATATAAGGCTGCAGAGCTGGGCCCATGATAAACAGTGACTCACCCAAAGGGACCACTCATTTTTTTTTCTTGGGTCATGCAGGAAAAGGGATCTGTAGACCCACAGAGACCCACTCACATGGGAGACTGAACCACCACATGACTTCTGGCGAGAGCAAAGAGGCTTCCAGTGAGGCCTGCATAACTGAGTCCATATAATGGTGAGGTATTGTGGCAGAGAAAGAAGAAAGGGGACACTGTGAGGGCATAGGCTGAGGACCTGTGGGAGGAGGGATGGCCTCCAGCAGCCAGGCAGAGGCATGGTGGAGGTGAGGTGGGACCAGCGGGAACAGTATCGGAATACGTCTCTGCAGGGCTTTGCAGTCTCTTAACTTGTGGGTATGCTCCTGAGCCTTCCTCACTGGTACACTCTAGAGGCCATGGCATTTTGGCCAGGTGTCCCCAAGTGGAATGTGGTAGCCATTATTTGAGCCAAAGATCCCTAAGGGTCTATCTTTCAAGGGCTTCTCCTGGTCTAGGCTATGACATAGGGAGATGCATGTGACTGGCTGAGATACATGAACTCCCTGACTGTTCAAAGAAACAACTTCCAAGTTACGGGCATGGAAGTGTGGGATGGAGTTCAGAGCTACGGAGCTGACCTGACATATGCAAAGTCCTGTGTTTCACCACTAGCTCTTCCACCCAACACCAGAAAAGTGGAAACATTGCCTGACACGCAGCAGAAAGGACAAGGGGAAGGCAGGAGGGATGGAACCAGTGGACCACCAGCCACATAGTTGGTGATGCAGCGGTTAGACTCTGTGCAGGAATCAGAAGCCCGAGGATTGAGAATTGTCACCTAGCTGAGCCCCAAAAGGCAGAAAGCATCCCGAGGACATCATAGCTCTGGAACCAGATGGTGTGGGCCCTCCTAGGAACCTGAGTGAGTCTGGGAGCAGCTCAGCCCTCCCACACTCTGGCTTCCTATTCAGGGTCCGGGATGCAGGCCTTAGTATTAGAAGGTTAGGACGTCAAATTGCTCAGGAAACAGCTGATTCGGCATCCAGCTACTGCCTCCTCCATCCCCATCCTACCCCCAGCTCCGATGGACCACAGTTTGTAGAACTATAGATTGGAAGGACTAGGACAATGGTCTCTGTGTTACCCTGCAGCTGCCATATTGGAAGCCTGCCTACGTTAGTTAGGTTATCTGGGATGCAAAAGGCAGGCTCACCTAGTTACACAGCTAGGAGGATCTGGGGAGGTGGGGAGCTGTGGAGGTGGGGAGGTGGAGAGGGGCACACAGATCTGGGAAGGCAGAGGCATACAAGACAAGGCTGTGAGCAGAGCAAAGACACCGTTGCACTCCCTCCTCAGGAAACTACAGGGGGCCCACTTCTCTGTGTCAATACCCAGAATCCCCAACTTTTGGCCAGCATTAAATGTGGAACCTGGATTGAGTCCCACCAGGCTATGACCAGGGATGGCAGGTTCTCTAAGGGCTGAATGGGTGCTATTTCTCACAAGGATGGAGGACTTGGCTCAGGGGCTAAGAAACCATCCACCACCTGGGGTGACATGACCAGATTCCAGAAACACTGACCCTCAGTCTCATGTAACCCAGCTTGGCTTTGAATCTGCTATGTACCTGAGAGTGGCTTTTCTAATTCTCCTGCCTCCACTTCCCAAGCGCTAGGTTTATGCCATGATTTGGATGGAACCCAGGGCCTTACGGCAACCAGGCAGGCATTCTACCAACCCAGCCTCATCTCTACTCCCTACTCTATTTCTGCTGTCGAGGATGAACAATGATTGCTGCTGTCTGTGATTCTGGATTTTCCCTTCTCTCCAGGAGTCCATTCCCCTTGGCTGTGAGCTCCTGCCGGGTCAAGGCCAACACCAAGCAGTGTCCACCACTGAGAGTTTTAAGTGATGCTGACTGAATGGGGAAGATGACATAAGTCTCCTGAAGGTGACATGTGCAGAGAAAAACAAGGTGTGTGACACAAGCAGGGGCAACTCTTCTCTGTCCCCATCTGTCACAGATGATCTGAGGCTTGTAAGGCAAGGAATGGACCTGCCCAGGACTCCAAGCATGTGTAAGGACTGGAGTGACCGGAATGGGTACCACCAATCACCAGACCAAGGAGAACATCTTTGGATAGCTAGTGAATAAATCCAGAATAGGTACCAAAAAAAGACACTGCTTCCCCTCTGTGAAGAGGCCTCCTCCAAACAGGTTGAGAGCATCTCACCAAAAATGGAAGAAGTCTGGGCAGAGGACAAGGGAGTAACTTTGAGAGGCTGGGAGATGAATCTGTACCTACAGCAGCCATCTAAAAAGCTAGACATACATGGTGGCACACACCTGAAATCCCAGATCTGGGGAGGCAAAGACGAGAAGGACCCTGTGTGTGATGGCCTGCCAGCCTAGCCAGTTTGCTGAGCTATAGGTTCAGTGAGAAACTCTCCCTCAAAAAATTTAGGTGGCAAAGCAACTGAGGGAGACACTCGACATTGAATTCTGGCCCCTCCATGCACAAACATGTACACAATGCATACACACACACACACACACACACACAGAGAGAGAGAGAGAGAGAGAGAGAGAGAGAGAGAGCTTTGTAGCAGATCCCACTTAAAGCTGATATCTGAGCCAATATATTCAGCACTGTCCAATTATTTCTGGTATGCTTCTGACCCTTGGAGTGGTTACAGCATAGACTGTCCTATGCTCTAATCACTACTAACGTGTGACTTTCTTCTCTAATCAGCAGTGACCACAGCTAGCATAGCAAGCCCCACGGTTCCAGAACATTCGTGTCAGGATGCATTCATTAGCTCTGCTCACAAAGATTTTTATTTCTCCTCTTCATGGGCAGTGAAGTGAGGAAGTGAACGTGTGCCTTGTTTGGCCAAGGCAGCAGAAGCAGACATTGCCTGTGTTCTGAGTGGAAGTTTTCAGAGTCAAGACACAGCTTCCTGTGTTTTCTCTCTTACAGCTGAGTATACAGGAATGTACCCCTGTGAGAAGGCATGTTCCACAGTGGACTTGCCCTGTGAGAGAGAAGGGTGTGTGCAGTAATACCTCATGAGATTTGGGAGTGGGGGTCGCTCGTTATAACAACATAACTGAGTACCTACTGACAGAGACACTGACCTACCCAACATGAGTTCTCTGTATTCCTGTCCTTGTGTTATTTCTTAGCAGATAACCCAACAGAAGACCTAATCATTGCAAGCCTGTCTTATCTGTTCATCCATCTATCAAGTGTACCCAATGAATGTCACATTGTGACTTCACTTCCTGTCAACAGTGGCCACAGCAGCACTTACTTCTGGATATCAAATGTCCACAGATCCTAGAGCAGCCTAGAGACAGCAACTGGATCCTTATCCAGAATCCCTGTTCCTCCAGCCTACTGAAGCTTGTAGCCATGACCCCCCTCTTCTGACCTGTGTTGACAGGGTTTCTGACCTGTCCGGTTCCCACAATCATTAAGTCCCAAAGAAATCACACAGAGGTCTACATTAACTATAAACTGATTGGCCCATTAGCTCAGGCTTCTTATTAACTCTTATAACTTACATTAGCCCATTATTCTTGTCTATGCTAGCCATATGGCTCAGTACCTTTTTCAGCAAGGCAGTTACATCTTGCTTCTTCTGTGGCAGGCTCACAACTGCAGAAGAATGGGCTTCCTTCTTCCCAGAATTCTTCTGTTCTCATTGACTCGCCTCTACTTCCTGTCTGGTTGTCCTGCCTATACTTCCTGCCTGGCTACTGGCCAATCAGCATTTATTTAAGGCATAATTGACAGAAGACAAACAGTTGTCCTCCCAGACCTGGCCTCTTCTCATCCTGCCAACCTCAGGACCCCACAGAGATACCCTCCTTCCTTGGCCCACTACTCACTTTCTCCTGCAGTTGGACACTCATCTATGGTGCTCTCTTTCTAGCTCTGCCTCCTTTAGTCTCTCGTGACTATTAGTTTAGAAAGGAAAGTCCTCTCTAGAAAGTGGTAGTCAGTCTTTCAGATGTCAACTTGATGACCTAGGTGGGTCTGTGAAGGCGTTTCCAGGAAGGATTAACTGAGGGAAGAAGCTCCTCCCCCAGGGTGGGTGGAACTTTGGACATCAGCTCAGATATAGAGCACTGAGGAAAAGGCAGGGCTCCTCACTTGACTGTCTGCCTTTGGTTTTTGCTGTGTCTGCCTTTGGTTTTTGCTGGTGAGAGCATCTTTCCCTTTGCCACTGCCGTCACTTTCCTTCACTGACATCGGAACTCAATTTCTTTGGGTTTTCAGCATGGACAGAAGAATAGTGGCTTCTCTAGGAACCCTCGAGGTCTTTAGCTCCAGACTGGGACTATGAAGTCACCCAGCCTCTTGCACAGAGCAGTTACCAGGTTCTTCATCTCTCCAGCATACAGACAGAGCCATTGTTGAAGTACCCTGCCCTACTTTGTAAGCCAACCTAATAACTTCCCTTTGCAACATAAATCCACTCTACGGACTCCACTTCTCTAAAGAACACAAGATATCATCCTGCTCAAGGGCAACAGAGCAGTGAGGGTTCTACCTGATAGTAGAACTATCTACACTGATAGTACTAGGTAGAGTACTGAAGGCCAAGTGTTTCCAACAGAGAGTTTAATCTAGGGTCATATATATTATTTAACTTTATTTTATGTGGATTGGTGTGAAGGTATCAGATCCCCAGAAACTGGAGTTATAGGCAGTTGTTAGCTGTCATGTGGGTGCTGGGAATTGAACCTGGGTCCTCCGGAAGAACAGCCAGCACTCTCAACCACTGAGCCATCTCTCCAGCCCTAATCTAGGGTCTTTGTTCACAATGAGAAAAGGGATCAGGCTCTCCAGACTGAAGAACCTGAAGGAAGCCAAATGTCTCCTTCTCTGAAAGGACAGATGAGAGAGGACCTGGGGACAACCAGAAGAAGCTGGAGTCACCACCAATGGTAACTGGAGCCTGTGAAGCAACACAGGCACTGAAGACGACAGAGGCAAGAGACACCCAGCCTGCGCTCTTCCTGTAAGTGCCTCCCACTGGCTGCATGATCCAGAACCAGCTAACACAAGAGCCAGATGGTCATCTGGACAAGACTGTGCAAGAGTCAGGGCCACTGTGGTGAGCAGCGGGCCCAAGCTTGGCTACCTAGGCTTCCTCCATGCAGCACCCCTTTCCCATAACCCCCTGGGATAGGGCATTGCTTTTTGTCCCAGAGTTCAGGGCTCCCCTGGCTTTGCCTTCAACTCGTAGGCATCGTGTTTCCATCTCACTAGCCTCCCTTGACCAGAATAGTTAAAAGTAAAAGTCTCATTTCCCATAGCCAATGTAGTGGTTATGTCCGTAGTTCCAGCACTCTGGAGAGGCTGTGGCAATAGGAGTCCAAGTTCAAAGCCAGCCTAGGCTACATATTGAGATTTCATCTGAACAACAACAACAAAAAAAAACAAAAACAAAAAACAAAGGAACAACAAACAAACAAAAGCCCTCACTTTCAAAGTCTCCATATCGATGTTATATCCAATGATTTGTTTCCTTTGATTAAAAAGAATAGGTGCAATGTGGACACTCACCCCAACTTTCTTGTCTTGCCACAGAAATGACTAGTGCTGCAACAGCCATCTTGCAACCAAAAGGTAAAGAGCCAGTCCTCCTTGGATGGTTGAGCAGAATGAAAAACAGGTCTTAGGTCTCAATGACACTATTGAGATTCTTAAACCAGCTCTAGACTTTCTAGTGTGTGAAACAGTCCGGTGCTTTCATAGCTTGAGTCACTGCTGGCACCAGGGCTGGAAGTGCCCAGATGCAGACAAGGCAGTGATGTGGGAGTCCCCTCTGTGTGCTGTGATTATCATTAACGAATAAAGGAATTGTGTTGGCCTATTGATAGGACAGAACTTAGGTAGATGGGGAAGACAGAACTGAACGCTGAGAGAAAGAAAGGTGGAGTCAGGGAGACATCATGGAGCTGACAGAATCAGACATGCCGAATCTTTGCCGGTAAGCCACTGCCACGTGGCGATGCACAGATTAATAGAAATGGGTTAAATTAAGATGTAAGAGTTACACAATAAGATGCTAGAGCTAATGGGCCAAACAGTAATTTAATCAATACAGTTTCTGTGTGATTATTTTTGGTGTAAGCTAGCCAGGCAGCCGAGACAAACAAGCAGGCCCTCCTCCTACAAGGCAGCACACCCAATCTGGTGCCCACATCAGGATCTATTTTAGTTACTTTTCTACAGCTAGGATGAAACACCATAACCAAAAGCAGCCTGGGGAAGGAAGGGTTTATTTGGCTTATACTTCCATACCACTGTTCATCACTGAAGGAAGTCAAGACAGGAACTCAAACAGGGCAGGAACCCAGAGGTAGGAGCTAAAACGGAAGCCATGGTGGGATGCTGCTTACTGACTTGTTCCTCATGGCTTGCTCAGCTGGCTTTCTTGTGGAACCCAGGACCACCCACAATAAACTGGCTCCTCCCCCATCAATCACTAATTAAGGAAATGTCCTATAGGCTTGCCTACAGCCTAATCTTATGGAGGAATTTTCACAACTGAGATCCCCTCCTCTCAGATCATTATAGTTTGTGTCAAGTTCACTTAAAACTAGCCAGTGCAGGATCTCATGGACAAAATTTTCTCTCCTCAGACCCCTTCATGCCCATCGGTCAGTCAATGAAACCCAGAGATGTCTTTTTGGTCTTCCCCTCCGCACCCCATGATCTCTGCCCACTTTGTAGGTCAGGCTATCATCCATCCCTAAACAATCCTCACTCACCTCCTAAACCCCTCTCCATTGCAAGTGTGTGATGGGGGGCATCTTGCTAAAATGCAAGCATCACACATTAGCCGGTGTCTCTTTGGGACTGAAGGCTTGCCTTGGCTCCCTAGTGCTTCCAAAATAAAATCTAAATTGCTTAGTTAGGCTGCCAGCCTCGTGAGCTGACTCACCAGACCCAGCCTTTCCTCTCCTTGATCTCCACTCCAGCCATGCGGGCTGTTAATGATTCTCAAAATCCTCTGTGTGTCCGTCCCACCCCCACAGATGAGCACGAGCACGCACTCACACACACACACACACACACACACACACACACACACACACACACGCGTGCCAGCTCACCTGCCTTCTCTGGCCCCCCTCATCCACCTCCCCTCTCCCTGCCCCTTTTCCTAGCTGTCTCTGAGCTCTGTTGCTCTCTTCCAAGCTTGCATTTGGTTTCCTCCCTTCCCAGAGAGCCAGTTCCTTGACAACAGCCTTGCGAGTGTTATTCATCTCGATGTCCCCGGTGCCTGCCACGCTGCTGCGAGGACGTGATAAATGCTTGCGGAGTAAGAGAGTGGATGAGTGAGTGAATGAATGAGGCCATGCATTTGGGAACTTGGGGAGGCAGCTGCCGGAGGCACTGGTGTTCTCATCTGTATCTTTGCAGAAAGGAGAGAGCAGTGATGACCCAAGTCTTTGAAAAGCTGCCCAACGCCCTGACTTTCTGGAACTCTGCCCGGCAAGCTTAGGGGTGGAGAGCACCCTGCCCACATGGAACGGTAGCTGGATTGCTTCTCCTGATTACATTTTTTCTTTTCAAGCCACCGGCCACCAGGGAACCATCTTGAAGCATGGCTACTCTCCCCAACCATCCCATTTGTTCTGGAACACAGGAGGGAAGGTGGCCTTGCCTTTGGATCTATCTCTGAGCCTCCTTTGAGAACTCCTGTCTCCATCGGTCTTCTCAGAGGGGCCGGGGGAGTGAGGGACAGGCTTGCTACAGCTCTGAGATTGACACACCTGTCTTGGACGGGAGCAGAGGAGTGACAAGATGAGAGTCTGAACATCCCCTTCGTGACACAAGGCACTGTTCATCCTGCTGGCAAATGAATGATTGTCGTATGAATTACACGGCCTGCCTGTTACACGGCAGCTCAGAGCCCAAGCCTCCCAGGTCGTAAAGCAAAGGCTAATAAAGAATTATGGGGCCCAGTAAAACGAAAATTGAAGACAATCAGCTCTCTTCAGAGGATCACTGCTCACAGAACATCCATAATTGTCACCCCCACTATAAGAGGCAGAATGGGGGAGGCAGATTCTGTCCTCTTACAAGTGGCTATGTTCCCCTATTTCAAGACCCTCACCCCAACTCCCTTTGAGGAGGCCCATCAAAGGCCCAGCTAGCAACTCCAGGGCCTGCCCTTGCTGTCTGCCACGGCCGCCTCCACTCCTGCCTTGGGACTGCTGGAGTAGGGTCTTTCTCTACCACAGCTGGGGAGTTCATGTGAGTTCAGCCTTCATTCTGGAAGCAGCAGCTCCTTGGCCGATGTGTCCAGTTAATTAGATGCCAGCTTCCCGAGTACCAGTCACATGGACAAAGTGTCACACCAATGTCAGGAAGCTGTGGTTTGCTCAGTTCCAAGGGGCACAGCCACAAAGGGTCATGGTTGATTGCAAAAGGCACAGTACTGACTGGCGACAGGCACTGGGGTGTGAGTAGGTTGCTGCTGCTTCTTTCTTCTTCTTCTTCTTCTTCTTCTTCTTCTTCTTCTTCTTCTTCTTCTTCTTCTTCTTCTTCTTCTTCTTCTTTTGTTTTTGTTTTTTGAGACAGGGTTTCTCTGTGTAACAGCCCTGGCTGTCCTGGAACTAGCTCTGTAGACTAGGCCGGCTTCAAACTCACAGAGATCCACCTGCCTCTGTCTCCTGAGTGCTGGAATTAAAGGCATGTGCCACCACTACCTGGCTTCTGTCTTATCTCCTCTCTAGTTTGGCTCTCGTGGAAACATAAATCAGAAAAAAGCTGCCTCCCTCCCAGCCTCTGCTCCGGGCCCAGCAGCACTTCCTCCTGCCCTCATGCCCAGTGTCCTCTCAGACGTCACTGGAGCTTCTCTTCACACAGCCACAGCTTCCCGGAAAGAGAGCCAGCTGCATCCCTCAGTTCCTTGCTCTTGACAGTTTTTTTTTTTTAAGAGAGGGTCTATCCCAGGCTAGTCTTGAAGAACCTACTAGCAACTGAGAATGACCTTGAACTCCTAATACTTCTGCTTCTATTTCCTAAGTGCTAGAATTAGGAGCCTGGGCTACCACACCCAGCATCTGCAATACTGGGCGTGCTAAGGAAACTCAGCTGTGTTACACCCCAACCTCATCCCTTGTTTTTAAAGCACTTCCATGGCACACACCGATTTCCAAGAAAGAATGGGGGCACCCTTGCCACTTAAATCCTTAGTTCTTTCTGGTCGGGTCTAGCTGTCCCCCTCCCACCACTCTACAGCCATAGAAACAAGGTTTTTGTCTGTTCCTTCCTACTCCCAAAAGCTGGTAGCTGCACGGATGCAGTGTAACCTTAGCCCAGGTCTCCTCATGCTTCTCATCACCATTAGAGAGTGATGAGACATTTAGTAGCAGCATTTTAGTAAATGTTGCTCCTCTGGGAAATGTCCTTGGCTCCCTAGACCAGATCATGACCTCCTTCTCTGGAGTTCCCGGGTCAAATGTACATAAATCATATAGAATTGTCCCCTATTTGCTTGATGCTCCTGGGAGCACCTAGGGGCTCTGACTCCGAGTTTGGCTCAGAGACCTATAAGAGGCTCACGCTGTGTTTGCAGCTGGGACAAGGGAAGGTCTGGGCTTCTGGGACAAGGACATTTGTGCTTTGCTGGCCTGCCATTGAGGGTGTGTGTGTGTGTGTGTGTGTGTGTGTGTGTGTGTGTGTGTGTGTACCAGGTAGAGACAGTAGAGGAGGTCTGATGGGGACAGATGGGATTCAGAGCCAGAACTCAGCCAGTCGTCGGCTGTCTGTTTGTAGTACCATTTCTCAGCCATCACAGATGTGTGAAGGCAGTGTGATTGGGAGACATGATACTCTGAAGATACCTCTGAAAGTAGCCACACCAAGCTAGAAACAAGCCCCCACTAGCTGGCCCAACCCTATCCAGGACTTGTCAGAGGATAACCTTGGGGACTGCAGGGCAGAGCCCGGGTGATCTGTGGTAGATAGGAAAGAAGGGTTCTCCATGAGTTTGTTTTGTGTCTGTGGGTGTGCATGTTTGTGTGTGTGTGTGTGTGTGTGTGTGTGTGTATGTGTGTGTACCCATATGTATATGAGTATATATGTATGTGTGTGTATACAGGTCAGTGAGCATGTGTGTTCATACCTAAATTGTGTCATACTTAAGATGTCATACCTAAAGTGTTGCCTTTATTTTTTATTATTATTATTAGCTTTCTGAGACAGGGCTTCTCTGTGTAACAGTGCTAGCTGTCCTAGAACTCGCTTTATAGACCAGGCTGGCCTCAAACTCTTGGAGATCTGCCTGTCTCTGCCTCCCAAGTACTGGGACTACAGGCGTGCACCACTACCTCCCAGCTAGGTGTTGTCCTTTTTTAAATTAAATTTTATTTTATTTTTGAGACAGAGTCTCTTAATAGCCTAGAGCACCTCCCCCAAGTAGGCTAGGCTGGCACAGGTCAGTGAGCTCCAGGGCTCTGCCTACTCTGGCTTTCCCAGCATTGGGATTACAATGAGTACCACCGTTGCCTGACTTTTTTCTTTTGGATGCTGGGCTTGAACTAGAGTTCTCATAGTTACACTACAAGCACTTTGCCAATGAAGCTGTCTCCTCAGTTCCAGGGCCTGGGATTAATCCTGACTCGCCACTCACAGATGCATGGGAACCTGTTAGATCCCCTTGGCCCACACAAAGGCTTTGTGTCTGTGCCCGGGAAGTTGGATTCTTTTTTTTTTTT
>JAQHUG010000264.1:709610-734157 GCA_028555095.1 Dicrostonyx torquatus | reverse complement strand
GATTCGATTGCATTTGTCAACATCTCTGTTTTTATGCCAATACCAAGCTGTTTTCATCACTGTAGCTCTGTAATAGAGTTTGAAGTCAAGGATGGTAATGCCTCTGGAAGTACCTTTATTGTATAGGATTGTTTTGGCTATCCTGGGTTTTTTGTTTTTCCATATAAAGTTGATTATTTTTCTCTCAAGGTCTGTGAAGAATTTTGTTGGGATTTTGATGGGGATTGCATTGAATCTATAGATTGCCTTTGATGGAATTGCCATTTTTACTAAGTTGATCCTATGGAAGTTGGATTCTTGAAGGCACTGAAGGACAGCGTGTCTCAGAGCGCACAGTGGAGAAAGGTGTAAATAAAATGTGACTGTCACTGTGACTACCGGGGTGGGGAGGCAAGACAACACCCAGAACTAGAGAGGACAGTGGGACTTGCTCGGGAGGGCGGGCAGGGATAGGAGGTCCTTAAGTGTCTCCACTGAACATCAACCTTCCTGACCACAGGGCAGACTCTGGTTCCCACTAAAGTCCCACTCACCTACCAGTCTGTGGATAGATCCCAGCACCAGAAGCCAGGCCACACAGCATGGTAACCAAGGCACGGCCTGAGGCAAAGTTTGGTTTCACAGCTGATGTCCAGAAATTAATTATCGCCTCTCATCACTCAGCCTCAGCAATCCATCACAGCACTCACTGTCCCTTTTCCCATTAGAAAATAATGCAAATTATCCATTAAATAATCAATTTTTTACAGCTTACATTTAATTTACGAAAGGACTACAGGCCCAGCGATCCCATCTGTGACTACAGCTTCGTCTTCCCTCTGCCTTCTTCTCCTGGTGCCCATTCCTTAAGGAAGAGGAAAGGACACAGGACAGAGGCAGCAGGATCAGTCTGTAGGGTTCTGGCAATTTCTCTGAAGCAGACCAGGCACTACCTAGGAGAACCAGACCGGCATGAGGAGCCAGGGAGAGGTGAAGAATGGACCCTTAAGAGAAAGGGCTAAGTGTGTGGCCCCCCCTCATCTCTCCCCAGCCAGCTGACCCCTCTCAGACGAAAGCCTCAGTAAACCTTTATTTTAATCCACTGGGCTCCATTGTCTCTGACATGTTCAACTGCTGGCTGGCATCTCCAGTCAGACTGATCAAAACATGTCAGTACCTAGCTGGAAACCCTTCAGAGGTTCCCTGCGGCTCTGGGTGAAATTCCAGCAGGTCAGCCAAGCCGAAGCCAGCCTATGGCGCCTGAAGGCTGCTCCCCCGTGAGACCGCCTTTCCAACCCCACAGCTCTTTGCTATACACCAGGCCTCAGGGCACACACCCCACTTCATTTTCCAGACACTGCTTCCATAAGCTAACCCTTTGTGTCCAATCGAGAAAAGTTATAAGCAACCCAGTCTCTCCCAGTCTCAGAGCATCAGGGACCTCTGAGCCCTGTGGTCACCAAGAGCTATGTGGGGGATTGCTCTGCCAGCAGCTCTGGAATTCTGCAGCTGGGTATCCCCAGTGCATTCAATGCTGACCCTGCTTGCCTATGGCTAGCCTCAGATATTATGCAGGAGGGGCCCATCTCCGAGAACGCCCGCCACTTCCTGTGTCAGTTGAAAGTCCAAGGCTGTCTGGCCTGTGTCCCTGGCCTATGGTGTACTTTGGGGCGTCCACATCCAGATTTTCTAGTGTCTCACAAGACTCGCAGAAACAGGTTTACTGATTTATTAGAAAGGATATCACTGAAGGGCTGGAGAGATGGGTCAGGGTTCAGAGCACTTGCTGCTCCTGCCTCACAGCACCAACGTGGTGGCGTACAGTTGCCTGTAACTCCAGTCCCATGGGATCTGGTGCCTTCTTCTGGTCCCCTCCAGTACCAGGCATGCACAGAGGACACGTACATGCAGGAAGACAAAGCGCTCCTAGTCATAAGTTCACCAAAGGGACCAGAGTGAGGGCTGAACTGATCTAATGGAGTTGATCCCTGACACCAGCTAGCCAAATGGGCCCATCTCTCCATCTGCCTCATTCATGTCCTTTGATCAAGTGGCTTAACCATCATGGACTCTAGGGTAAGGTTGTAAGCATCCGTGGAGGCCCATTATTCTGTCCACCACAGAGAGGGTTCAACACATGCGTCCTGCAGAGATGGAAGGGCTAAAGGGAACCTACAAAGGTTAGGGGTCTTTTTGCCATTATGAAAAGTAACTTCAACAAGTCAGCACGAGGGGATAGGGAAGATGAGCTGGGGTAGGTGTCATGTTCACCGTGTACCTCAGCCATACCTGGGCCCCACAACCACCCTCCTCCCACATACACGGATTGCCTCGTGGCTGTGCCCCAGGAGCTCTGATTGCCCATTGGAAAGCCACCTTGGAGAGTCAGCTCCCCACTCTGATACCTTTGGTGAACTCTCCTAGTGCAAGTGGGTGGCTTCCCCTCTAGGAAGTCATTTATAGGTACAAATTTGCATTGCCTACAGGCTTGTTAAGATGCAAGCCCTCTTTAGTCAAGGACCCAACATAGGGTTTTCCTAAAGACCAAAGAAACCTTTATTGGAGGAAGCTAGCACATGACTTTGAAAAGATACAAGACGCATTGTCCAGCAGCCTTAAACCCTCCACCACCTATACAAGTTAGCCCAAAAGCAGTGGAAAAGACTAATCAGGTCAGGTAAGTGTCCATTACCCAGGCGAGCAAGCAAAGTGCCCTCTTACCCTGGTAAGGCAACATTCTGCAGCCTGGTCCTACAGTTTTCTCACCTAGGACAGAGTCAGCTGACTTTCTGCCCTCCTCTTCCTTCTGTTTTTCTTCTTGGGGAGAACAAGGGTGGTTGCTACAGCAACCCATTTCTTCTGAGAGTGCATTTTAACCACTTTTCTCAGGAACTCAGTTTCTCCTCCCTAAGAATCCCCATGTAGGAACCTGCTCACCTTGTATGATGTCTGTGGCCCCTCCCCCTCCTCCAACCCTAAGGGGGCCTATACATATTTACTCAAGGGAGGGAATCAGCTTTAAGAACATGACTTTCAGAGGAGAGAGGAAACCAAAGTAATTACATTGCCAAACCTGTGACCCATGCAATATTGAACTTGTAAGGGCTGGGGAGCTGGGAAGCTCACCATACAACTATTGGGTTTTCTTCTTTACCCTTCTGCCTTTATATAACTCAGGAAATATCTTCATTTACAATTTTTAGCATTTCTATATCCAAGGCCTTGTGGGTTGGGCAGGGGACTGGGGCTAATACGGTTCCCACCTACTGGAAGTAGAAAGACAGACGTCAAACAGGTTGACCACGGGCTAGGGCGGAGGCCCCGTGGCAGAAGGGCCTTACCTCATATGCACAGGTCCTGGATTCCATTCCCAGCATTATGATCAGACAGAAGTCCTTATATTATGTCTTGGGACAAGGAAAAGGAAGGAGCCCTGCATGGTGATACATGTCTTTAATACCATCATTGGGAAGACAGAGACAGACAGATTTCTATGAGATCAAGGCCAGCCTCATCCAAATACTGAGTTCCAGGCCAGCCAAAAGTATATAATGAGAGCCTGTTTTTTAAAGAAAGAGTAAAAGAAAGAAACCTGAAAACAATTAAAAACATTAACCAGAGTGGGAAATTTGGAAATGTCTCTCTGAGGTGACGTTGAAATAAAGAGTACAGGAAGAACTTTATAGATGTGCCCAGAGCTATACTGTGACTCTCTCAGTTGTAAAAGCTCAAAGTTGGGTGGTTTAGAGGAAGTAAAGGTGGCTGGTAAGAGAGGAAGGTGGATTCTTAGGGAGGAGAAACTGAGCATGGGGCAGAACAAGTTTCCAGGGTAGGCATGGGGCAGAACAAAAGGCCAGGGTAGGCATCAGGGCAGGAAAAGTGGCTAGGGTAGGTATTGGTGCAGGACAAGTGGCCAGGGTAGGCACTGGGACAAGATAAAGTGCCAGGGTAAGCACTAGGGCAGGACAAGGAGCCAGGGTAGTCATCGGGGCTGATGCTGAGCACATGGAAAGCACCAGGGATCACAGCTGAGATTCCCTAGCCTGTGGAGAGACAGGGACACTTAAGAGCCAGAATGAACCAGGAGGCAAATTAGCTTGAGGGTCTTCTCGTAATCCACAGGACAGATGATACTGGCCTAGCCAGGTGAGGCTTCAGAGCAGGGGACACAGAAAGCTTCTAAATATACCCTAGCTGGGAGAGTGGAAGAGTCAGGGGGAGGTTGGCGGTGGGAATGTAGAGGTGACTGATGGGTTTGTGGTCTGAACAATGAGCTGATGGCTACATAGTACCGAGATGGCAAAACTGAAGGAGTCAGTTTGCAAAGAAGAGAGAGACTCTGTGTGGCCTGAGTCCTTAGATGCCTCTCTAGTGTCACACAGTCAGGTCCACCCCCTTCTAACTGAATGGGAAGTTCTATGAGAGGTGGGGATCACATGTGCTCAGTTCCTAGGGTACCAGTTTGGTGAAGCTGTGACCCCTCTCACATGGCTGGTCTCCTCAGGGTTGACTTTCCACATTGGCAGCTGGCCAGGCAATCATGGAACGTAGAGTTCACTGAGTCAACTAGATTGGCTGATGAGTGAACTGCCAAGAGCCTCCCATGTCTGCCTTCCTCCCCCAGTGTTGAGATTTCAAGCCTGCCTCAACACCACACACACACACACACACACACACACACACACACACATGCGCACACAGACATGCACACATACACACACATTTTTTTTAATCCAGGTTCTGGGAATCTGAACTCAGGTGCACATGCTTGCTTATATGACAAGCATTTTACCCACTGAGCCCATCTCCCCAGGCCCTATTTAGTATTTATTTAGTATGTATGGTGTGTGTGTGTGTGTGTGTGTAGGCCAAAGATCAATCTTGGATTTCAGTCCTCAGGAGCTGTCCACCTTGTTTTTTGAGGCAGAGGCTCTCACAGGACTCAGTGATCAAGCCACCCTGGCCATCCAGTCCCCAGGATCTGCCCATCTCAACATTCCCAGGGCTAGGATTACAGGCATGACCCTGCCCACCATGCACTCACACTACCTCCCCAGCCTTCCTGTTTATAAGGACGCTTATCTTTGAACCTCAGGCCTCCCCTGGTCTAGGATGACCTCAAGATCTGTTTTCCCATAAATGAGCTCTCATTTGCAGATTCTGGAGTTTGGACATGGGCTTATGTTTCAAGAAAGTCAACCCAACAATTGAGAGGATGATTGGACTGAATCCCACAATCCCCTAATCACAGGGAACATAACCCAGAGCGAGGCATTTGCAAGTTCCATGAAGGCTCGTTGGTCAAGAGAAGAACCAAGAGTAATTCAGAAAATAAAGTCTGGCTTTCTGCCCAGTCTTCTGCAGGGTGTTTATGTCGCCAACAGTTTCTTACATCAGCTGTAATTCCACAGTGAGGGGATCCAGGCAGAACTCATGATGGATACACTGGAGAAGAGGGAAGCCACACTTAAAAGCAGGTGGAGCATTCCAAAGATGAACACGGATCTAGTCCCATAACCAGAGCTGCCTCTGTGTTTTCATCCCAAGATGAAGAAGAGCAAAGGTACCATCTCCCAGCCGAGACTCCTTGTACAGCCTCCAGGTCCTCCATTCCTCCAGGAACTCCTGCACGGTCATCCCTGCATCTTCCAGAAGCAATGGTGGTTTCCAACCTTCTGGAAGAGGAGAGCTCGGGGAAGATGATGATTAAAACACATCTTGGCCAAAGTCAACGTGACCTCCAACACTGGTGCTGGAGACAGACACTGGACACACACCTCAGCTCTAAGGCAGACTTGGCCAGCCAGTGCAGAGTTCCCCTTCCGTCTTGAGAGCACCAATCCCAGACAGGAGCTGCTAGGAGCTGCTGAAGATGTGGAGCGAAGCCTGATTGAGAATTGGGCAAAGGTGACTGTCTACAGAGCACTTCCTGTACTTCCAAGTTCCACCTAGACTTAGGAATACAGCTTCTCCTTACCCATGGCCGATGTCCACAGATGCTGCCCCAGTCCCAGCCTCTGACCACTGTCTCTGCCACAGTGAGTCTGCATGTCCTGACCCCAGGGTTGGTAGGGACCAGGTAAGGGACATGACAGGAGGACAAGTCAGAATGTGTGAGGGACCAAAAGGCGAGAACTCACCAGGCAAGGATGCCAGCTAGGTTTCCAGGAATGCCCAGGGGTGTGATGGTCACACACACAGGTAAGGCCAAGGCACTCACTGTGGGTGTTCGGTTTCTTTGACAATGAGACGTCCCTCTCACTGGGGTACCTGGCACCCCAGCATTATGGTTCCCCCTCCTTCTTTTAGACAAACTCTTGAGCAAGAGAAGTTCTACCCTGCCCAGTCATCTGACCTGGGGCATACTACTGCCTTTAGTTATCCCTGTCTTGCTAGCTCTTCAGTCCCCTGGGGCCTCTCTGCTCACCCCCCAAGGGTTCCCCTAAAAGCCACTTTTCGCTATGCTCTACTTGTCGTGATGTCCCAAGGCAGCTGAGTGAAAGAAACAAGTTTTCAGTGTGACTAGAGAAAGAGCAGCCCCTCCCCCACTTGTCAGCTCTTCATCCATGCTCCCTCCTGTGGCTCCTATCGCTGGGGTCTGGGCAGGTCTGTTCTTACTTCTGGAGGTCCACAGGAGTAAACAGATCATTCCAAGTACCCACAGCCCCAGGAACCAAGCATGGAGCCTCAGGACTCCCAGTGAGGATCAAGAAAGGCACTCTTGCCTAAATCGCTCTACAGAATGATGAACATTGCAACTGGCTTCCTCCATCTGTTCGGAGCAATTACTATGCAGTTCCCCAACACTGGGACTTAGGGGTTTTGTCCTTTTTTCCCCGTTTCCTTCTTGCCTTTTTTTTTTCTTCAAATATTTATGAAGAGATTTCCCATTTATCCTGGCACGTCTTCTCCCCCGTGGGCGTCAGCTGGGAGGGTTCAGACAACAAACTCCAGAAGGTATTTTCCCCAAAGCAGCAGCTGCCTCTCTTGGCAAATGCACTGGGGCCTTTCCTGAGGACTGGCCGAGGCAGAAGAGGGGAAGGGGCAGACTGGTAGTTCCATGGCCTCAGTGTGGGTTCCCTGGCTCTGAGATGCTAGGTGGAGGGCCCTGGGGCAACTCAAAAGGACAGAATGTCTGGAATCTGACAGCCCACCATGCTAACACCCTGTGCCAGCCAGGACTCGGGACATTTGTGAGCACCCTCACCTGACCCTCACTACTTTGATATAAAAGCCACCAGGGTAGTGACTGAGTTTCCAATGATCCGTTCCCAGGGTCTTTGGTGACAATCCTAGTTGGGAAGATTGGTAATGAACATGCTAACTGGATCTGCAGCTTCAGACTCTCCTATGCCTGTGAGCCTTCCCTGCATGCAAGGTAGGGGGCAGGCAGAAAAACAGTAGCGGGAAAGCATACTCCACTCAGGAGTCAGCTATGTAGCAGGGATAAAGGAGAGCCTTCCAGTTCTCTTCTAGCCTGACAGCTACGCCCTATACTTGCCTGAAGACTCAGTTAATTCTGAGAGCCCCCGGCATTCTAGTCCCTGTCAATTACCCAGAGACCAAGACAGAACGTGCATACCCATGATGGACTCAGTTGAAAGCTAAACACTTTCTCCGAGAACCTGGCCCCAAAGGCATCATGGAACTATGCCCTGGTTCTCCAAGATTTTCTTTAGTAATCACTTGGAAGCTTTCAAAAATACGATGCCAGGCCCTCTTCCAGACAAACCAGAACACCGGAGAGTGGGCCGTATATTTCTAAAATCTCCTAAGCCATTGTCCAAGGCATCTCGGGCTGAAAAGTATTGTATTCTAGGAAGAATATGTATCTTGGAGACTTCTAGAATGGAATCCTTGAATTTTTATTTCTTAGTCTTGACCGAAAATCAACTACCTATTTGCCCTTTGGAGACCCCAGCAGTAGCATCTAGTAAATGGGGCGAGCAGTGCCTTTCTCATGATGAGGGAGGGACCTGACCCATAGAAACTTGATTAGCTGAACTGATCAAGTCCCATTGGTACCCCAACTTCGGGGACAAGAGGAATCTGGAGTGGCTGGCCAGGTCACTGGGAACAGTCACACCTGGATGCGGAGAATCACAAGACGGTGTTACAAGTGTGTCACCTCTCCTACCCACAGAACCACTATGGGGTCCCAGGTCTGTGCACAGACACAGCAGGAGCCACTGCAGTTAAGGGGCATTACTACCCACTAAGTGACAGCACTCCCTTCAGAAACAAAACCCAAGACTAATTCTCTTGGAATTTCAAGTGACCTAGAGCATCTAAATTGTCAATCTAGGCAGCTAACTCTCTTCCAGGCTTGCATGAAATCCAGCAAGGGCAGAGATGGGGTGTGGTATTTAAGAACGCTGGCTGCTGTGAGACGAGGTGGGGACACACAGCAATCGTGCCAAGGGGCAGGTGCTTCTGGAAAGACACACTGGAGATACCCCCGACGATGCTGCGTGCCACCTGAAGAAATTCTGGAAGGTCCTGGATGTGTCGCTTGTTCACACAGGAAACTTTCCTGCTTTTTTGTTGTTTGTGGTGTGTGCACGTGCACACGTGTGAGCGTGCACGCCTGCATTGGTGCGGGGGCAAAAGTTACCTCAGCATCTCTTTAGCAATTGCTTCTTTACATTATTTTTTTGAGATAGGGTCTCTCAATGATCCTGAAGCCGTGTGGATTTGCTAGCTTAGCTGGGCAGCACCTCCCCAGGATCTTCTTGTTTCTGCCTCCAAGCACAGGGATCTTAGATACCTACCACTGTGCTTGGCTTCTCCATGAGAGCTGGGGATCCAAGCTCAAGTCCACAAACTGGCACAGTGATTACTTTACTCACTGAGCCATCCATCTCCCCTGCTCAACAGTTCTGCGGTTCTTTTGAGACAGTCCCATTCTGTACACCAGGCTGGCAAGAAACCCATTATGAAGCTTAGATGGGCCTCAAACTTGCAATAATTCTCCTGCCTCAGCTCTTGAGTTTTGGGTTTACCAGAGCACTCCACCATGCCTAGCAGGAAATATTGATTCCCATTATAAACATCCTACCGTGTGATGAGCTAATGTCAGGCCACTCTGTCTGGGTCAGGCAGACGCCTAACTGCTGCCCTTGCATGAGAGACTTTAGATCTCATCTCCAGATCTCACAACAGCTGTCTACAGACAGCTGCCACCACACACACCATTCATGGCTGGGAGACAAAGTCCTCCACAAGTCCATGAGGAGGGATGTAACTCAAGTTTCTCCTCTCTTCTGTGCCGTGCATTGCCACAGCCTTCTGGATTGGGGGAGGAATTCCAAGAGCATTTTAGTGACTAAAAGCAATGACTTTAACAATGTGCCTGTCTCCCAGAATATATGTCCCCATTCATAGGTTCCCAGGAGACAATATGGACCACAGAGAAGGACTCATTGATGACAGCCAACATTTCTAGGCTAGGTAAATTAATGGGTTTGTCTTGCAAAGGAAGCTTGAGTCTGGCAATGCCCCTGGTTTTTAGTAGAGGAGAAAGATGAGTACTTATGTCTAATTGTTAAGAGGTGTCAGCAAACGAGATAATAACTGTTCGTTCAGGATATATTTAAGCTAAATGGTAAGTGCGGGCTCTAAGGCCAAACTGCTAAGTCTCAAAAAATTCACACCATCCTTTGCAAGCCATTTGCTTGCTTCAGGCCCTTGTTATCACTTTGGTAAAACGAGGTTATAATAGTACCTACCTTGAAGAATCAGGGGTGCTGGCAAGTCAACATGAGGCCAAGCATGTAGAATATTGGCAGTGAATGCTAAACAGTCGCTGTTAATTAGCATTTCTGCTTCCCCTAACCTCTGCTCCACACAGCCACCCAAGACAGGTACTTGGGTCCCATTTTACCAAAGTGGTTCAGCCACTAGTCCAAGGTCACAAAAGCAGATGGCAAAACACGACTAGAACCCCCAGGTTAGCATGAATTGGATGACTTTCCTTTTCCACATCCTTAAAAGGTTGCAGAGGGGAAGAACATGGGAGACTCAGAGCTTCTCAATGACCAAGTGGGCAGGGGTGACAGAAGGAGGGAAGAGAGGGCAAGTGTTCTCCTGACATGCATGATTCAGAAAGACGCCTGTAACACAAAGCGCGCCCTCCCACCTCTGAGAGGGCCAAGAGCACCCCACCTCCAGCCCCAGTAGGCAGCAGAGAGCTGTGGGAGGCAGAAGATGAAAAGGAAGGCCGTGGTTCGGGAGGCTAAGGGACTGGACCTTCCCCCAGAGCCAACCTTTCACAGCTGGCGCTTGGCAGCAGTCTCTCCCAGCTCCTTCACAGGGCTGTTATATTTTAGGAATTAAAGTAGTTCGGTAAAAGCACCAAGGCCATGCGCCTTAGCAGAAGAATGTGCCTTCGCTGGCCACCAGCCCCACCTGCTGCTCAGGCCCCATGTTCAAAGGCTTCCTGTCTCTCAGTGCCTACCCGTTTTTCCTCGGAGTTGCCTCTTAAGAGCCGGCTAGCTCATTTTCAGAGGCAAGCTGAGGACAAAGGAACCTTTGGCCTGTTTGTCCTGTTGAGTGTTTTGAAAAGAAAGCTCTCAGAATAACCACCTCACTCTCCAGCGTGCTGGGCTGGAAGCTTTGGCCAAGCTGGTCCTTCATGTCCACATGTGCATCAGCGGGGCTGAAACCAGAAAGCTCACCCAGCACAGGCTCTGACGTGATTCCCTTTGAATGAGAAGCCCACAGGGACTTCACTCACAGTTCATTGGTTCACTGTTTAACACCGACAGCAACGTGCTGGGTTTTCCGCCCACAGGCAATGCCCGGGAGACTACAGCAACCAGAGGCCGGCATTGTCTGGTGGGGAGCCACAGGGCTCTTAGATTACAGAACTGAGCCTCTGCTTTCCGCTCTGACTAGCACCTAAGAAAGATCCTAGGAAGGAGAGGAAGGTGAACTCCTAAGGCCAGTGGCTTCGAGCACTTGCCCTTGGCCCCAACCCACCCGGACCTTCTCTGAAGAAAGGTGAGGCCATCAAGAGAGTCCTCAGCTCCACCCCCACGTGACTTTGATAATGCTTTGAACTTGACTTCATCTAAAAGGATGGGTGAGGAGAAGTGGAGGAGGGACCAGAGTAGGCAGAGTGGCCTCAGAACCCTCTGAGAAGTGGGGTGCAATAGAGTAACTATCAGAGTCTGGCTGTGCTCCTGAGAGAGTTGTGTTCAAATCCTACCTCCAGGTTTACCTGTTTATCCACACGTGTGTCGCTTACAAAGTATGGGTAAAGACACCCACCTTCTAGGATCGATATCATGATGAACTTACATGAGGCCATAAAGTGACCTTCACCCATGGGTACCCACTAAGTGCCTCTTCCCTTCCTCCTATAGCGTGGGAGTGGGGGCGGCGCCTCTGGGGCCTCTAGCTTATTGCGGTGGAGCTGAAAAAGAAAGCTGTGTATCCAGCTCAACTGGGATCTCGGAGATAAGCAAATGAAATGGAATAAACTTGAATCCACAAAGGCAAGCAGCGTTTTCTGATCTTTGCTTTCCCTCGGAGGAACCTTCTGAAATAAGGAAGAATAGAAAGCCATTTTATGACTTTGCATAATCTGATGGAGGGGGCCTTCTGTGGGATGCTAAGCAGCCTCCAAGCAGATAAGCCTCCTCCACCCCCAGTCAAGCCCTGGAACATTCTGAGATTCATCTCCAACCTTTGCCTATGAAAACTCGAAATTATTCTTTCTGCCTAGGTGCCCGAGATGCTGCCCAGGCTCCCTCAGATCCCCCTAGCTAAGCTCCCTCAAATCACTACAACCATCTACTTTGAGCATAGAAATAAGATATCAAAAAACATTGCCACATAAAGGTCATTCTTTCAGGAGGACAAAGGGGCTCTTAATAAAGGCTTTTAGAGACACCACCCACAGGGGCTACATTCCCCGGTGGAAGGGGTCTCTCCTCTGGCTGCAGAGGTAACCTGCTCTGCCAAGCCAGCCACTTTGATATGCAAGCTTTTGCCTTACGTGTTAAGCATTCCTCTCTCTCCCCACTAACTGCCTGATGATGTATGTGGCTGCCCGACCCTGGTGTGGCTGCCCGAGCCTGGTGTGGCTGTCCGACTCTGGATCTGAGACTGAAAACCTCACTCACGGTGGCTTCACCTTGCCAGTTTGAGTAAAGATTTAAGGCAAATAACAGAAAGAACCGGAGAAAAAGGAAACACTAGGAATTGGGGGGAATGGTTCTAGAGAACCCCTTTAACTGATGGTCTTGTGCCCCTCCTTTTGACCACATAGGGAGGCAGTACAATATGTAGTTAGCTGTACTATTTGTCCTGGGTGGTTCCCTGGAAGAAGTGTCATATCTCTTTGGAGTAAAACCGGTCCAGAATCTTCTCCCAAGCAAAGGGTGGATACATCCTTCTCTCAGGTCTGGAAGCAACCCCAGGAGACACTGAAAACTCTAGGGTCCCCAGGCAGCAAAACTCTGCCATTTAGAAGTCTCGAATCTAGCTGAGCAGAAACTTCCAGGTTTCAGCTGTGCTCACCCAGCCATGATGAACGGCCTCAGACAGCCTTGAGTTTGCTCCAGCTTCTTTGCCTGCGGTCAAATCCTTATTTGACTCCATGGTCTATACCCACAAAAGCTCAAGGCCAAGTGTGGCTGCAGGTTGGGTGTCCACGTAAGACCAACAAGCCATCAAACCCCCACTCAGGGTCCTCCCAACATAACAGGAAATAACAACACAGTCAAGTAGTACTTGACAATGGCAGGCAGGCTGGTGCATGATCCTTAACAATTCTGGCCTTAAAGTCCCAGGACCTGGGTGAGTGAGGTCCCAACCCATTGCCTTCTAATGTGAGAGCTTAAGCAAACTCCTCCATTTCTCTTTGTCTTTCCTGTCCAGGTGGTCTAGGGTGTGTGTGTGTGGGGGGGGTGACAGTAAGAATACAAAGAGTGGCCTCTGTGTTCCCATAGCACGTCCCGATCCCTGTCTCCAAGAAAGACCGAAGTGGTGTTTGCCACTCATTCCACAAATGGCTGCCCAGTGTGCATGGGTGTCCAAGGCTATTTCTGAGACCCTCAAAGCAGCTCTGAAAGGCAGACTGAAGAAGCATCTTTCCCCCAAGTGGGCATGGCTTGTCCAGATCAGCCTGCTCAATACTCAAGATGGTAATCTCTCCCACGCTCCCCATGCTCCTCTGAGGGTGTAGTGCAAAAGCTGGTCCAACTTGCATCCTGGGACAAAAGACTTGTGTCCCATCTCCTGTGGGATTTCAGGGTTGCTTACTTGAAGGGGTCATCATTCTCATAGCTACCTAAGAAGAGATATGGGGAAATCTACTGCTCCCCATCCACCCCTAAGATCAATTAGGCCACTGCATTGGTTTCTTCCGAGGTCCTGGAGGAAGGCTCTGAGCAGAATGCCTCCGTGTAACCCAGCAGCTAGCTAGCACCTTGTTTCATGGAGCTCTCGTACCACAGAAGTGTTTGCAGCTGCGGAGTGGTGTGGGGATGTGGGGACTGTCTCTACTTCATTTGCTCAGAGAGCTCTTCCATAAGGCAGGGAGGCCAGGTTGATTTATGCTGGGCTTCTGTTCAGGGTTTGCTCTGAAACAAAGAGTTGCTCCCAAAGAGAAGATCAAAACTCACCTCTCTCAGAGCCCAGAACCCTGAGTTCATCGTGGAGGATACTGAAGACAACCTTGTTCTGAGCCAGGAGACACCATCGCGTACCTTCTGGTCCATTCAGCCATATGTCAGGCACCTGCTGTGTACAGAATACCAGACTAGGTGACAGTAAATTTTTTTTTTAAGGGAGGAAAAAGCAGGGGCCCTTGTCCTTTGAAACTTTGGAAGGCAGAATAGACACCCTTAAAGGCAAAAGAAAGGGCCAGCAAAGCTGAGGGTAGCCAGCCTGGTCCTTGGGCTTTATTATTTCATTTTTTTCCTATTTATTTACTTGTGTTTCCGTCCCCCAACAAAAGATAACTTTCCCGGGGCAAACATTTGCACATTGCTACTATTTACCAGACATGTTAGACAAGGGGGGCGCTCACACTCTCAGAGGAGGAACAGCGCTTCCAGCCTGGGGTCATTAATACTCTCTGAGGAGTTCTGGGAAGGTGCCACCGGGAGGAAAATTGCAAGGACAGCAGCTTTCCAAATACCTCTTTCAATCTCCAGGGGTTCAGGAGAGCAACCCAGAGGACATCCCTCAAGGATGCAACAGGAGCACCGGTGTGAAGCAAGGAAACACCTGGCCTTCCAGTGTGGGTTTCAGGCCTCCTGTGGGGGAGGAGGGGAACTGGGTGTAGTCGAAGGAGCCCGGAGTGCCTCGGTGGAAAGAGGAGAGTATCCAGCTTAGACGCTGCCAGCTCCAAAAGCAATTAAGTGAAGAGGCCACCGGCCTGAGGCAGAGTCTGGCGTGGTTAAGGGGAGGTGAGGCAATGCCTGTTAAGCTGAAGTGGGGCCAAGCAAAGAAAAAGTAAAGGTTCGGAGAAGGAGCTGAGAGCAGAGGAAAACAGCTGGAAGCTGCAATATTAGGCTGCTCCGCTTTAATACAGTTGCGGTGTTCCTGCCTCTACCAGCAATGGACCATCAGAAGGGACAGTGGTGAGTCACATCCTCAGTGCCCCTCGGAAGTCCAGAGCTTCCCAGCGCCTGCCAGAACCCCTAGGCTGCCTGGGTGGGGATGGTGGTGGTTTGCGTCTGGCTTGCCCGTAAAGAATGCCTCCGATCTGTGACCCATATCTGGGGCTTTTGGAACCCGGACATGAGTCTCACTCTATATCCGTGCCTAGACCTTCACAGCCAGGTATAGACACGTGGCTGTGGGGAAGAAGGAAAGGGAACACACTCCCCAGTTCCACAGATTGCAGAATCCCCGAGGTTGGGAAGAGGGGTGACCGGAGACGCGGCTTCCCCAGGGTCCTTCCAGGGAACCAACCTTTCCCTCTGCTTCCTTCGTTCTTATAATGTGAATGAAGCTCGGGGAGAAAATGAGCGCGCGTGAGCGCGGGGAGGGGAGCAGGGGGAGGGGAAATCCCGGCCGGGGGAGTGCGAGCGCGTGGCCCGAGGTGGAGGGGCGGCGCCGAGAGAGCGCGGCGGGCGGGCGGCGGGCGGTGGGTGGAGGCGCGGAGGGCGCGGGCCCAGCGCGGAGGGGAAGGCAGGCCGAGAGGGAGGAGCCCCCGGCCGCCGCCGCCGCCGCCGCTGCCGCCGCCGCCAGCCCGCCCGGCGGCCCGCGTAGCCCGCGTAGCCCGCGCAGCCCTCACTCGCCGCCGCGCCTCGGAGTTTGAGCCCCGCGCAACCAGAGCTCAGGCACGCCCGGGGCGCGGGGTCGGAGCGCGCAGTGCGGCGCCGCCCCCCGGCCCTCGGCCCCCCAGCCCCTGGCGCCCCCGGAGCTGCGCGCCGAGGGAGGAGGGCGGGCGCGGCGGGCCGGGCCGGCGGGCGGCGGACTATGAGGCGCCCACCATGGTGCGATGCGACCGCGGGCTGCAGATGCTGCTGACCACGGCCGGAGCCTTCGCTGCCTTCTCGCTCATGGCCATCGCCATCGGCACCGACTACTGGCTGTACTCCAGCGCTCACATCTGCAACGGCACCAACCTGACTATGGACGACGGACCCCCGCCCCGCCGCGCTCGCGGCGACCTCACCCACTCGGGACTGTGGCGGGTGTGTTGCATCGAAGGTACGACCCCTGCCCCCAGCGCACGCACATACACGCACACATGCACACGCACACACTGCCCCGGGGAGCGGGCCGGGGGAGGGGTGGGCGCGGCGCTGGCTCCACGCGAGACACAAAGAACCTGAAGCCGGGAGGGTGGGTCCCCGAGCGGACATGGGTGCAGTAGCCTCGGGTCCCTCCAGGCTGGGGACCTTCCCCAACACACTGATCCGACAAACTCTCCGATCGCGCGCGCACACCCCCTCGCGCACAGACACAATGAAACACACAGAAACTCACGCACACGCGCGCAACCCGAGAACGGAGCGATCCCCAGGGGCCTCGCCGGCGCCCCTGGGGGAGGTGGAGGCTGGAGGGGGGGCGGGAGGAGTCTAGGGTTGTGGGGAGCGGACGCGGGAGGAGGGGGGGTTGCTTGGCAACCGGTGTCTGTGCGATTGCTATGGGAACTGGCCATCCTGGGGCGGGGCCGGTCGGGGGCGGGGAGCACCGGGGCATCTAGGTGCTTACACCAAGCCCCCAACTGAGGGAGTGAGGGTTGGGTACAGGTTGGGCCCCCCAAGCGGGTCTGGGGGAGCCAGGTAGCTCCAGCCGGACGCCCTTATCATATTCCAAGAAGCTACAGACTCACTCCTCCCTGCGCGATGAGGGACAAGAGGGGAACCACACCGCGTCTCCTATAACTGAAGCAGCGAGCCCTGGATCACAGCCCCTCAGCATAGAGACTGCAAGAGACCTCTATAGGAACTACACTGGGGAGTGGGGCTGTCCGCTACCGGTAGTGGGCTGGGAGGGGCGTGGTCGCTCTGTCAGGGCAGGGCGTGGCTCTGCGACCCCTAGCAATCAGAGGCCTGAGAGGTGTGCTGAGGTTGATTTGAAACACATCTAGAGGTCACGATCGGGTTCCTTGGGCTGTGGGAACAGCTTCCAGGAGCGCGGACCAGATGCCTCCAACGCCCGATATGCACTCGACTTCTTAGCCCTCCTGGCGCCCTCATACCCAACTGTGAAACTCGAACTAACAGGTGTCTACGGAGGGGCGGTCTGGTTCTGCCAGGTTGTTGTCTGAGCCACTGCTTGGTCTTGGCTGGGTACGGAACGGGAGTTGGCAATCATTGCTTTAATTTTTCAAAAAAAAAAATCCTTGAATAGTGTTTCCTCTTTCTTTCCTGTCACCTTTTGTCTTGTGTTCACTCCGCCCCTGGGTGGTTGAGGAAATTCTTCCATCCTCTGACTGCAGCTATGACCCCTTCCTCTAAGTGTGCTGGGATGTGAGGGGAGGTTGGAGACCTGCTCTTAGAAAAAGGGCCCTTCCTGGCTGCAGTTGGAGCCATATGAAAGGAGGCTTTGTGAAGTCGTGTCTGCTCCTTGACGCCCCCTCTGTCCGCGGCAGACCCCTGACTCCTTTCCACCTTTGTCCCCCAACACTGACTCCAGATCAGGGCGGTTTCTGCACTTTGGAGCTTCATGCCAGGACTCTGAGCAGTCTGTCGATGACAGAAGTGTGAGATTAATAGTTAAGAGGGAAAACACGGCTCACAGAGGAGCCAGTGGGCCCGCGATGACACCCCCCTCTTTTCTTCTGAAAAACCATCATTTTGGGTGTGCAGATGCTCAGATCATGAACACCTACTCCTCTTCTGGAGAATGTTCCCACGTCACTACCTGCCACAGCATCGCAGTTAGACAGAGAGCAAGGGCTGCAGGGCCGTGTTCTACCTCCCAGGCTCCCCTGCATGCCAAGTGTGGCATAGGGAATCAGGCCACTGTCGCCCCCACCCCCGAGAAACCTATGGAGCTGGGACCTTCCCCTTTCCCAAGGGAAACTTGAATGCTGTCAAGCCTGGCCTGCGCGGTGACTCCAGTGCCTTCTGTATTAATTCCTCATCCTAATTAGGATTGATGCTGCACTTAGCGTCTTGCCAGCTGCCTCGAGCCGTTTGAACTCACTGTTCATCAAGAGAGCTCGGAGCTGATCAGGGCAGCTGGCTCGCCTGGCAGAGAGAGCCATCTGGGGGACTTCATGGGAAGAACTGGGCTGCCTCTGTTATTCCCCAGTGCTCAGGGGTTTCTGAGGGACAGGCAGGCTGTGTCTACCCCCCAGGGCCAGAACAGCCTCCCAAGACCCAGCGCCATGGAGAGTTAGTTCAGGATTCCTTGTCCAGTGCTCAAATCCATAACTGGGCGGGAACTGCCAGCTTATCTCATAAGACACAGCCTGGAAGCTGACAGCTCCCAGAGCTGTTGATGCCTCCTGTGATGCCAACCAGCACGTGGCCAGGGCCTGAGACCAAGACAGTGCAGCTCACCTCGGGCCACTCCCTAGGGACACCAAGAGGTATTTTGGGGGTTGCTACTTCTGTGTTAGTTCGTGTGGGTAAAATACACAATTTCTTCCTGTTTTCTAGCAACAGTCCCCCCCCCTACAAGCATGACATCCACAACACACACACACACACACACACACACAAGCATGACATCTAAATTAAGAGGTGGAGGAGATGAAGAGATGAAACCTTTGAGCAGACATGGACTACTGCAGCGGGCAGTAGTACTGAGTGCAGCTCTGGGAAGGTGGTGGGTTTGCTGGCAACTAACTCACTAACAGCCATTCCATTTCCTGTGTGTTTCCTATGTGTGTTAGCCCTGGAGAGCTCAACCCTCTATGCTGAGGCCACAGAGACCCCTGAGAGAGACAACTGCCATGTCCAGCTTCAGCAGAGCTGACCTTGCCCCAGCTTCCCTCCCCCCCACCAGCCCACCAGGTAGCATCTCCTCCACCCACCTGACTTTCCACCGGACAAATGTCAGAAGACACAGGGCACAGTACTCCCCAGAAGGCTCACACAGCCTTGTGAGGTACTACTGCCTTCACCAACACATGCCGGCAAGAAAGAACCGTTCTGGGACTTTCCCAGAGGCACCCAGGCAGGAGGCAGTGAGGCTAGATTTGAGCCTCTATCGCTACGAAGCTCTTCCCGCCCTGTTACCCTGCCCTTTCCTCCAGCAGCTTCTGGTTGCCATTAAAAATAGAACCAAGTATTTGGCTACTCAGTGGAGCCCAGCTCTAAGGTTGGGTGGCTGGCAGGAAGGCCTTTGGAAGCGAGAATGTACAACCAGTGCATAAATTGCATAACACACTCTTCTCTCTCTCTCTCTCTTTCTCTCTCTCTCTCCCTCCCCCCGTCTCTCTCCTTCCATTGCGTTCTGGACTAGCTTGTCCCACCAGACGCTCTTCTGTCCTCCACACCCTGCCCTCACCCCACTATGCATCTCTCTTTCTATCTCTGGCTGAGGCCAGAGACAGAGGAAAGGGGAAACAAAGTCAGCAACAAATCCTTGTTGAATCCCTTGTCATGTTGGGATGTGGAAGGTGAAGATCACTTCCTGCTCAAAGACAGAGTAGTCTTTGGATGTGGAGGGAGAAGACCCTGGGTCCAGAAGCGCAAGCCTAGAGCCAACTACCAAGGCTCCACACCCATCATGCACCCCAAAGCACACACAGGCTGCTGAGGCCCAGACCTCTGAGAGACTCAGTGTTAGCATCAGAGCGAAGTGGAGCCTGAACAGCCTACTTCCCTCCCATGCTCCCCCCTCCACCACATCACCCATAGATGAAGCCGCCTCCAGCACACTCACGACTCTGTCAGAAGCTTAACAAGACAATCTTGACACTGGGGGTGTGGTTCTTATGCCTCCTTTGTGCAAGTTCAGTACCGGGCACTAGAAGGAGAAAGTGTAGAGAAGGTTCTAGAACCTTAGGACAGGCAAATCTTTTGCCCTGGTCACATCCACCTCCATCAACTGGCCAGAATCTTTCATACTAGAGTCCCCAGCCTTTATTCCCACAATGGCACACAGATTTTTTTTAAAACTTACTTATTATATTCTGGGCACCGAATCTCATTATAGATGGGTGTGAGCTATCATGTGGTTGCTGGGAGTTGAACTCAGGACCTCTGGAACAGCAGTCAGTTCTCTTAACCTCTGAGTCATCTCTCCAGCCCCCGGCACACAGATTTTTTAAAAAATGTATTTCTTCGCACTATCTTGTGTGTGAGAAGGGAGGGGCTAGCTAGGGTGCCTGCTCTAGGGGCTCCTAAGCCCTGTCCACCTGTCCACAGGTGGGAGGGGTGTATACTCTTCATGCATCTCGAGATCTTTCACAGTACGTGAGCTGGGAAGTGGGTTTTAATTCCACACTCTGGGATGAACCAGGCCACTCAGAGCCTGTGCCCAAATGTTAGTTTTGCCACGGCAGCTGCAAGGCCCTGCACTGCTCTGGGACACATTGCCTTTTGAGTTTGTTTGTTTGTTTGTTTGTTTGTTTGTTTTTAACTTGCACTAACCACAGACAACCCATCCAGTCTGGCTGTGGTGGGTGGTCATGGCCACAGCAAGCTCTCCATCGCTACCACTTTGAGGTGCCACCTTCTGGTCCGCTGGCCCCTTGGTGTTAATAGCATGATTACTTACCGGAGACTTTCATAGGTGCGTGTAATTGCCAACAACACTTTCAGGTAAATATTAATTCTCCTGACTTTTCGAGGTGGAGAAGTTGAGGTTCAAGGTGGGTGGAGTTCCTGTGTCAGGGCTGCCTTTCCCAGCCCACGTCAGCTTCAATGTAGGCCATCCATTTTCCAGCAGTTATAGTATCTTGTATGTAAACCACTCAGGCTTGGGAAAGAGCAGTTGAGGGGCTGTTTTACCTTACCTGCTGACCTAAGAGAATGGCTGAAAATATCAGAGGCAGGGCCATTTAAACCATAGGCATTTCCTTCCCGTGGTTCTGGAGCCCAGAAAGACCAAGGTAGAGAGGCTGGCTCCTGAGTTTCCGGTGGGATGCTCTTCCGGGCCTGTTGATGGCTGCTTGCCCTAGAGTGTTCACGTAACAGAAGGAGGAAGCTGTCTGTGCAATCCCTTCTAAGAGAATCCTCCACTGTCCTCTCATCTAAATATGCCCCCAGCCCCATCTGCATGTACTGCTGTTCACACTGAAGATTAGGGGACCACCATAGGAATTTGGGGGCACTCAGCAGCTAGTCCATGTCAACAGTGGTTTTCTTTCCTGCCCCCACTCAGCAGCTGGCACTCACTCCTTAGTCATCCGGGGGTCCTCTCTCTCATATCTACTTGCTCGTAACGCCAGATGGTCTCCGTCTTTTGTGTTTCTCTCTGTCCTCATCTCACCTCTCTCTGTCTCACACTAGGGTCTCATGTAGCTCAGGCTGGCCTTGAACTCAGCACACTGAGATGACTTTGAGCGCCTTCTCATCTTGCCTCTGCTTCTTGAGTGCTGGGATTGCAGCCGAGCATGCATCACCATGCCCAGTTTATGCAGGTGCTGGGGATCAAATCCAGGACTTTCTGCATGCTGGGCAAACACATAACTGAGCTGCAGCCCAAGCCCCTTCCTATCTCTCTTCTTGAAAGAAATACCAGCTCCTTTTCATTGGAGCCAGCTGACATAGTAAGGAAAAACCAGACAGCTTGGTGGACCCCGGTCTGAGGGCTGCTCTCAGGGTCCCACCACAGACCTGGCTCTGGAAAAGCTTTTGGGTAGGCTCAGCAGTGCAACCCACAGGTTTACAATCCATTTCTTGTGTCAGTCTCCTGGGTAGCACAGATTCTGAGGACCTCCAGGAAGCAAGCGGTCACAGAAAGGCAGAGTGGGGAAGGGACCTCTGGTCCTAGGACCCAGGGTCCCAGAAACGTGGAAGGCAAAGAGCGACAGAGCCAAGCTGCAGTCACTTGGGATGGATAGGACAGACTGCTTGGTCTCTGTCTCCTGATCTGACACATGCAATTTAGCTGATCTGGAACCTTCTCACCTCCCAGAATCAAACTTAGCTTGCAGGTTGGGTGAAGCTCTGAGCGCTTCTGCTAGAGACAGGCATTTTATGCTCCTTCTGAATACCTCAACCGTGCACTGCTAAGTCACCTGGCTGTGATATGAGCTGCCTGCCAGTCTACACTTCATTCATTCATTGGTTCATTCATTCTTTTGGCACAAGCGCACTAAACACCCGGCGTCCTCAGACCTGGGAGGCCCTGGATCCTTGATGTGAGCAGGATACACATTCTGACAGAACAACTGACAACTCTCTGCTAATTTGTTCTCTGGTGGGGTCAGGAAAGCAGTGTCCTGGGGGAGGCTGCAACCCAGTCCTAGTCACAGCTGAACCACACCTGAGAGGAATGAAGGCAGATCAGCAAGGTGGGCCGAGGGCAGTCCAGATAGGGTGGCCCAGGGAGACTCAAGACCAGGATTAGGGGTCCCTCCTCCTTTTGCCTGAGATTGCTGCTGCTAGTCAGACTGGGTTTAAGTATCTGATGTTTTTTTTTTTTTAAGTTATTTTTGCTGAGACAAGGTCCCATGTAGCTCAGGCCAGGCCCAGAAATCTGTATGTAGTCAAGGTTGACTTCAAACCCTGAGCCTCCTGCTCCCGCCTCTCAGGTGCTGGGATTACAGGTACACATCGCCACAAACATACTTAGCTGAGACAATTTGCGTTTTTAGATCCTCTAGCTCTATGTGGACGAGGGGGATTCCAGAAGACTAGGAGGCTCACGGGAAGCCCAGCTGGACCCTGTGGAGGGTGGCCACACTAGAGTCTTAGAGTCTTAGAGTCCTAGGGCCAAACGGCAGCTGCAGAGATAGGAGGTACGAGGAGAGGATGGATGGGTGGGGAGGAGAGAATGAGAGAAGCCAAGGCTGCTGACCGGAAGTGCTGCACAGCCGGCTGGGTGATGGTACCCTGTCCAAAAGGGGGACGACCGGAGAAGGAAGGAACTGTAGGAAATCAGAACCAGGGCTCACTTGGGTTTTGGACACCATGAACCTCCATGTTCATAATAGGCAGTAGTGCTGGAAGGTTCCATGGAACCTCATGGGAGCCTGTGATAGCTAACCAGGCCCAAGGTTTGTTGCCACCGGCGCTCATTAGTACGCAGGGTTTCTGAACCTTGGCATTCTGTCACTGCTGTGTCACTGCCCTGCGCTGTAGGGTCTTTGACTGTATCCCAGCCTTGAGCCCCTAGAAGCCAGGAGCACATCTCCTCCTGTTGTGACCACTCAATGTGCCCTCAGATGTCACCATGTCCCACTGGCCCATTGGTCTAGCGATGGCTGCGGGGTGAAGGCAGGCAGGCCTGATTCCAGATAGAAGCTCTACCCCGTTCTCCAACCTTCAGAGACACACGGGGAACTCAAGCAAGGGGTGGGGCAGGTCTGTTAATGGGGTGACCTGGCATCTGCTTTAAGTGCCCAAACTCCTGCCTTTATTAATAGCAAGGCTCACCTGCCTGTGCCACCCCAGCACGAGGCCTCGGCCGGCCTGCGAACTGCTGATGAAGCTCAGTCTTCACACACAGCAGGACCAGCAAAGCACAGTGGCTCGCCCAAGGTCACAAGGCAGCGATGAGGGTCACTAACAGCAGAGCTCCAGTGAGTGCAGAGGTCATCCTACTAGGGTCTGCCCCCAGCACAGCTTCCACTGGGGCAATAAGCAGCCACCGTAGCATAAGCATCAGGGTAGCAGCCTTAAATGCAGAGCCACGGGGACGTGCACCACTGCGGGGCTCCGTGTCCCAGTGCGTCATTTCTGCCATGGCCGCCCCTGCCCTCCACCGCAGCCTCATTCTTGGTATGTATGCTGGAGTCACTCTTGGGACACCTTCAAAAAGGAACACCTTGGTTCCATTCTCCCAGGAGGAGAGCCCCCCAAGTCCCCACCCTTAATTGGTTTTTTTCTTATGGTACACCACACTACTGGCAACTGCTTTACCACAGAGTTTTGTCTTTACCACAGCCATCTTTTTGTTTGTTTGTTTATATTTTGAAGCCAGGTCTCACTGAAATGGTATAGTAGGGCAGTGAATGGGAGAGCAACCAGCATACACTTTCAGAGTAGTGATTCCCAAATAGATGGTTTGTAGGAGGCTGCTTGGTAGATCTGTCCAAGGCCCTTCCCTACAAGAGGCCCCAGGGATGAGCCCTGCGAGTCTAACTAGGCAGATGAGGGACTTAGGTGACAGCCTCCAGCATACATAGCAGACCCTCCCAGTGCAGCTCAAGGGTCTGTGTGATTCATAGACAGTGCTGTCCCTCCAAGACCCCAGACTCTCTCTGGCTTCCAGACAGCAGAGTAGACTCAGCCATACCCAGTGTTGCTAAGTACCTGGAACCAAGATGGGTGCAGGGACTCCACCAGTCAGCCCCTCCTTGGGGTTTTCAGACATTCACCTGGGTTGCCCCCAGACACTGGTGGCCCCTGAGGTATATGGGTTCAGATCTAGACTGCAGCCACAACACCTCCAACCCCCAATCTCTCAGGCAAGGCATACAGATGTAAAGGTACTGACTAAAGCCATGGTCCCTGTGCTAACCAAAGATTTCATTTGTTTGGGGGTTTTATTTTTGGATATTTGAAACATGACCTCATGTAGTCCAAGCTGAACTCACTTTGTAGCCAAGACTGACTTTGCACTCCTAATTCTCCTGCCTCTGCCTCCCAAGTGCCAGGATTACAGATGTGCACCATCAGGCTCATCTTGCTTTTGCTTTCCTTTTGACAATGCAGAGGTTTGAACTCAGGGCCCCCACACATGCTAGGCAAGCACTCTGCCTCTGAACTACAATCCCCAGCCCGTTTTGGTTCCTTCAAATGGTCTCACTGGATAGCCCAGGTGCTCTTGCAGCCTCCCTCCTCAGCCTCCCAGGTGCTGGGATTATGTCACCACACCTGCTGCCCAGTGCCATTCGTCCCTGCTACCCTCTCCATTGCCACTTCATCTCTGTGAAAGAACCAAAGGCCTTGGAGAAGTTAGCTCAATTCGGGAAATAAGCAGGCTAGCTAAAAGATAAAACAATTATATTTGTATGTATTATAAGGGGAAA
>JAQHUG010000264.1:696755-708480 GCA_028555095.1 Dicrostonyx torquatus | reverse complement strand
CTGTATAACTTAAAGACTAAGACTTCGTGTCAGAATATTAAATAATATGTAAAAAAATGTGCAGCAAATGAGGACAGTGACCTCAAAATGTAAACAATGTATAAGCATCTTGATCAAAGGTAAGAATAATATATAATGCAATACGAAAATACATCCTAAAAGTTGTATCAACATACAAAATGTCCTAAACAGGTAGAAACATGCATGTATACAGTCTGAAAAAATAACCTTGCATAGGTGTACAAATACTGTAAACAGAAATAACATATATAATTTAACTTGTATCGGTATACAAAAAACTATACCAATGTAAATTATCCATAAATAATAGCTCACATCCACTCTATTGCCCACTATTATTATTAGTGTGAATATATAAGTTAGCTCAATTCAGGAAATAAGCAGGCTAGCTTAAAGATAAAACAATTATATTTGTATGTATTATAAGGAGAAAACTCACGAAACAGGAACAAGAAGTCCAAGCTCAGCTGTGCTGCGAGGGAACCACACAGAGAGAGCACACCTGTGCTGCCATTTTAATCCAGGTCCCAGAAAGCCTCACCCTGTCTTGGTCCCACTTCTTAAAGATAATTGGTTGGTAAAGATTCCCCATCAGGGCCTAGGAAGTTTCTTAACCCAGCAGAGTTCCAAATCAAGCCTAGGAGAGAAATGAACGAGTAAAAATGGCCAGTCTGCCTGCCTTTCCTGCCCCCAGCCTTTTACTTCCTGGCTGCCAGGGACAGAAGCAAGATCTGAATGCTCATCACAGTTAACTCTTTGTCCCTGCATCCATCCGGAAGTCACAGAGATCTGGTTTCAAATCTAAGCTTTACCACTTGTCAGCTGTGTGTCTCCAGACAAATGACCTAGTCTCTCTGAACACCAGTTCTTCCTGTATAAAACAAGGTACTGTGAGATCAGCTCCTAGGGTTGTTTTAATGTCATTCTACAAAACATGCCAAGAGCCCTTCCCTGCGCCTGGCACCTTGTCAACATTTGAAGCATGTCGTCACCTTTTTTCCATTTCTGCCATTCCTGTGGTTTGGAAGTTGTCATAATAGAAATAGCTCTCCCAGATGTTGCCGCTGACCTCAACAGACGACCTGGACAGCTTCCAGGCCTCCAGGGACTAGGGATGGAGAAGGCTCATTGATGCTAGCGATGCTTGCTCATCACTCTGGGAGATAGAGCTCCATATGCCTGCCCAGAGCCCCAAAAATTGATGGCTGAGGTAGAAGCTGAGTGGTCACTGATATCCGGCAACAAAAAGGGCAACATCTGGGGTAAAGCTTAGCATGGTCCAATGCATTCATCCTCCTGCTGGGGTAGAGCTAAGGATGGTCCAATGCATTCATCCTCCTGCTGGGATAAAGCTAAGGGTGGTCCAGTGCATCCTTCCTCCCTCTGGGATAAAGCTAAGGATGGTCCAGTGCATCCTTCCTCCTGCTAGGGTAGAGCTAAGGATGGTCCAGTGCATCCTTCCTCCCTCTGGGATAAAGCTAAGGATGACCCAATGCATCCATTCTCCTGCTGGGATAAAGCTAAGGATGGTCCAGTGCATCCTTCCTCCTGCTGGAGTAAGGCCAAGGATGGTCTAATGCATTCTTTCTCCTGCTGGATAAAGCTAAGGATGGTCCAATGCATCCTCCCTCCTGCTGGAATAAAGCTAAGGATGACCCAATGCATCCATTCTCCTGCTGGGGTAGAGATAAGGATGGTCCAACACATCCTTCCTTCCTCCTGCCTGGAGCCAAACTCTGCTCAGACCTCAAAACTATAGCTGTGATTCCCAGTGTCAGGGATGGGGACAGATAAAGGATGACTGGGTCCTGGGATGTGGAAATCATTGCAGAGGGTTAGCAGAGTGTGTACTGGACACTCTTCAGCTGGTCCGCTGACCTCTTGAGTCTCCCTGACTTACTCAGTCATCAGATTGGATACCCATTCTAGTCTCCATGTTTCCTCCCTCCTCCCTCCTTTCTTCTCCCTCTGCCTTCCTCCTCCTCGCTTCCTTCCCTCCTCCAGCTCCCCTCCTTCTCCTCTCTCTAACCCTGCCCCTCCTCCAGTGGTGTGCAAACATGAAGCGTGAAGAGACTTGGGCAGGCCTGTGATGGTGGCTAGGATCCCACAGAAGCAGGAACCAGGACTTCAGAATCCTTTTCTTGGAAACGCTCTGGGCTTGCCCCCTACCCCCAACACACCTTGGCAGGGAAAAGGCTTGCTCGCTTGTGAGCACTCACACATGAGGTGTGTGGAAAACTGTCTGCCAGCGGGAGGCGTCTCCCTTCCCTCTCCCAGGGGTTGTCGTCATCTTGTCATCCTCCATCAAAAATTCTGGGGCTCTGCCTTGTGCCCGGAATGGCACTGGCCACTGCAGAGACAGGGTAGAGCCTGTGTGTGTGTGTGTGTGTGTGTGTGTGTGTGTGTGTTACTTGCTAGTCATCTGGGCTCCTCTAGAACACAGCTTCTCCATCCTTTCCCAGCCGCTACTCTATTCAGGCTGCCCCTGCACCTGCGCTAGATGCCCAGTGGTGTCCTTAGCCCTCTGCTCACTCTCTGCAGCCACAAAGATCTTGCCAACCTTTCAGTCAGATCACATCGCTTCCCAGCTCCCTCCAGTGAGAACGCACCCACTTGTGAAAAAGCCAGGCTCAGCCCCGATGCCTCCAGCTCTCTAACCCTGTCCAGCTCTGGTATTTCCCAGGGTCTCAAGTGAACCCGCTGATGCTTAACAGGAGAGGTTGGAGGTGGTTGGAAGACTGTGTTCGAGTCTTGCTCCAGTCTGCTTGGGCACGTTCCTTTGTTTCTCTGAGCCTCTGTTTTCTCATCTGAGAAATGGGGGTATGGATGCTAGGCAGTCCCCATGTCATAGACTAGCCACAAAGGTCAAATGGGATTGAACCCAAGGAACCCCGCTATGCCCATACATGGTGCCACAGTTTCATTGGAAAGCATACTGTGCTGAAGGCTGGGAACACCACAAAGTGATGTCTGGGAAAGGAGTTGGACTGGTGCATTAAGAGTCACTAAGTCATGGGCTGGCGAGATGACTCAGTGGGTGAAGACACCTGCTGCCAAGCCTAAGCTTAATATCTGATTCTCACATGGTGAGAAGACAAAAGAATTGACTCCTGCACGTTGTCTTCTGACCTCCATCATTGTGCTATGGGATGCACAGCGCCACATACACACACAAACACACACACACACACACAAACACACACTAGAGAGATAGATAGATAGATACATACATACATACATACATACATACATACATGGATGCACAGATACATAGATACATAGAAACAGATAGATACATAGAAACATATAGATACATAGATAGATACATAGAAACATACGTACATACATACATAGATGCATAGATACATAGAAACATAGATAGATGCATAGATAGATATGTAATACATACATAGATACATAGAAACATACATACATACATAGATTGACTGATTTTTAAAAAGTTCTAACCATCATGTCACCTGCCAAACTTGAGCATGTAGTAGGCAGCCACCAAGTGGGTTTTGTGGGTGCACTCCTCCTGTGGAGCAGAGATGGAATGAAGCTGGGAGGCCACCTAGGCTGCCCCTGAGTTGAAATGACAAGCATTGAAGCTAAGATAATGATCTGAGGGAGGTCAGCAGCTGTTGGATATCCAGAGAGAAGAGTGTGTTCCAAAGACTGAAGGAGTCCTCCTGACCTGCTGGGCATGGTGGGTGGCAGTTCGGGGGCAGGTCCAGAAGTAGGAGACCAGGAGGAACCCCGAGCCCAGGAAGTTCACAGAAGAGCCATTTTTTCAGGGCTGAATCGGGAGAGGAGAGCTCAGCTTTACTGTGTATCTGGCTGAAGACCTCCCTCTCCTGGGTTTGAGACAGCCATGGCCTGGGGCTATAGATGTGGAAGTCCTGCTGGAGGAATGAAAATAGCTTTCCATGGTGATGTGAAGTAAGCCCCAGTGCTCTGGGCTCATGATGGTGGTCACACTTCCAAACTGAAACTCTGGCTGGGAGATCCGGCAGTAGGCTTTTGCTGTAGGTATTAAGATGCAATTCAAAAGGTGCTGTTGGGATCCTGTAAGGTTGGCATTCTTAGTTTGGGCAAGAAAGGGAAAGACGACTAGAAAACTTGACAATCAAGATTACTAGGAAAACCCAGATTCCAGGGGTCAGAGATAAAACTTATTTGGTAAAGTGCACGATGCCCTAGGTTTGGTCCCTAGCACCCTGCAAACCAAGGGTAGCGTGACATATCTGTAATTCCATCCCTTGGGAGAGATGGAGGCGGGATCAGGACCAGCTCAAGGTCATCCCCAGCTACTCAGAGAGTTCACAGGCTGCCTGGGGACAGTGGGGGAGTGGAGAGTGTCCATGCACACGGTGTGTGAAGGCCCAAAGTTTGATGCTGGCAGTCATTGTCGCTGCTCTTCTGCCGTACTCTTCATCAGAGCAGCTTACTCTGGGGGTCCTTGGTCCCTTCCTTCCTAGGCTGGGATTACAGCCATACCCAACCAGCCTGACACTTAGGTGGGATCTGGGAATCCAAACTCAATCCTTATGCCCATATAACAAGCTCTACTGAGCCACCTGCCCAGCTCCTTAACCACCTCTGAACGAGAGGACCCTGCAGATGCCAACAGTGACCCCAAGCTGGTGCTGAGGGGAGGAGGGTCATAGAGATGGCTGCTGCTTACAGAAAGCTAGAAGTCACATCTCTAGTATCTTCTAAGAGTGACCGCCAGGGTGCCACTCCCATCAGAATCAGGAATTGCCTCGAAGGGAAACACCTCTCCCAAGCATTTGCAGGACCTTGCTGAGTCCCTGGCTCTGGACTAGGAACTGTGGGTTCAGAAAGCCTCCAAACACTTCCCCTCTGATCCTGGAGAGCCACCTACAACAAGAGAGATGTTTCACAGGGTGTGAAAAGAGCATGTCATATAACGGGCTTGAACTAAACAGTACTCCTGTAATGGGCATCGTAGAGAGCAGGCAGGGCAGGGAGGCAAAGCCAGACCTGGTCTAAATCAGGTTTTGAATCCAGACTGCCTCCTCCTAGCTCGGGAACCCTAAGCCAATCACTCTACCTTCTCTGAGACTCAGTTGCTTTCTCTGTAAAATGGGTTGGCAGCAGCCCCTGCCTTGCTCATTTTCTGACAGGAGTGAAGGGTGGACAGGCAAGGACTTGGCGTGGGGCTGGAATTGTGGCTGTGAACCATCTGCATCTCATTCTCTGTTATACAGGTTGCCCAGCACCTGGAGATGTTATGTGATAGCGTAGAATGAGTATGAGTCTCAGAAACAGAATTCTAGCCAGGCAGTGGTGGCACACGCCTTTAATCCCAGCACTCGGGAGGCAGAGGCAGGAGGATCTCTGTGAGTTTGAGGCCAGCCTGGTCTACAAGAGCTAGTTCCAGAACAAGCACCAAAGCTACACAGAGAAACCCTGTCTCAAAGAAAAGAAAAGAAAAGAAAAGGAAGAAGAGGGGAGGGGAGGGGAGGGAGGGAGGGAGGGAGAGAGAGAGAGAGAGAGAGAGAGAGAGAGAGAGAGAGAGAGAGAGAGAGAGAGAGAGAGAGAGAGAGAGAGAGAGAGAATTCTTTGGTGTTTATACCCCAGGACTTCTGCACATCTCATTCCTAATCCATACCCCAAACCATGGGCAAGGAAAAAAGAGGAACCCCCACCCCAAGACTCCCTCAGGACATCTCAGGACACCCAGGCTCCCATCCAGGGACTGCACAGCCCAGCCAAGGCCATACCACCAGCTCATCATTAAGATGCGGTGGGTGTGGGGTGAGGCTACCCGGAGCTGCTTCCGGACCTCGCTCTGAAAAACCCTGATAACAAGTGCACATTGACAGCAAGGGTTCCCCAGGCGAGCATGCTGTCCCCGGCTCGCATCTGAGCCCTTGCCCGAGACATTTTCTCGCTTCAGCAGTTTGGCTTGTCATACAAAGGGGGCTCTGATTCCTCCTGATGGCTGACTCCTCTTGCATGAAAAAAAATGGCTTTTGTTGTCTTCGAGTCCAAGGAGCCCAAAGATTCCCGAACGTGAGTCCAGGCCAGATGCCTGGTAGCCGAGAGGTTCCATCGGCCTAACCGTTCAGAGAGGCTCTCTTCTTCCTCCTTGGTAATCACTTACAGCCTGAGGCCCTGAGGCTGTGCCTCTCTGGCCTCGGAGTTTCTATCTTCTTTTCTTATGCTAGTCAACTCCTTTGTCCACGAGTGGCGGCGTTTGATGTGTCCCAAAGGTTCCTTTCTGTCTGGGTAACCACTGTGCCAACATGGCACGACCACCCCTGGGATGCTCTTTTGTTTTTTATGTGCCTCCCCCCACCCCATGTATGTTTGTGTGTGTGGAGAGAGAGAGAGAGAGAGAGAGAGAGAGAGAGAGAGAGAGAGAGAGAGAGAGAGAGAGGAGTTCAATGCCAGGTGTCTCTCTTGGTCTCACTCCACCTTGTCTTTTGAGACCGAGTCCCTCACTCAATCTAGAGCTTACCAATTCAGTAAGACTAGCTGGCCAGAGAACCCCAAGCGTCTGTCTGTCTTTACTCCCCAGCACGGAGATGACAGACACGTGCCACATCTCCAGACATCAAGCTTGGGTCCTGGGACTTACATTGCAAATACTTTACCCACTGAACTCTCTCCCCATCCCAGGTCCTCCTTCTATAAATGTCAGTTTCTTCTCCCTCTTTCCTGTCTTCCCTTTTTTCTTTTAATTATTTATTATGTATAGTGTTCTGCTCGCACACGAGAAGAGGGCACCAGAGCTCATTACAGATGGTTGTGAGCCACCATATGGTTGCTGGGACTTGAACTCAGGATCTCTGGAGGAGCAGCCAATGCTCTTAATCTCTGAGCCATCTCTCCAGCCCCCCATCTTCCTTCTTTCCTTTTTATTTCTAATAATTTTTCTTCTTCCCTTCCTGGCCGGCCATATTTTAATTCACTCAAGCTTCCTGTATATGACATCTTTTTAAAGTCCTTGAAGCATTTCCAGGATTAAAAAAAAGTATTATTTTTAACTCTGCCATGATTAGGAGTATTCTTAAACATGAAGAGAATTCTATTAAATAACAAACTGAGCAAGCGAAAACCCCACGGTTGTGGGCCCTTTAAAGATCATCTGGGTGCAGAGTAGATGGGACTGTGGCGATGGCTGCTTTATTAGGCTGGGAAAAATATTGAAAGGAAATTCACCAAAATGTTAATGCAGTAGTCACGGCGACCAGTGATTTATCTTATCTCCTATGGTTTCCAAATTTTCTATTATGTTGGAGGTGGTGGTATAAACCACTGGGCCCAGCTCCAGACAGATGAATGGATGCGTGTGTTTCTTCTCCACTGACGGTGTTTCACCTCTTTATTCTTAAATGCGTCTAGGCACCACGCCCATGGCTTGTGGCCAGGGTTTCACGACTGGCCACCCCTGACTTATAACCAAATTGATTCCTGGATCAAAGCTTTCAAGAACCATCCATAGCTGAATCTTTCATTTCCTGTACGTTGCAGTTTACACACTGGGTTTTTTGTCCTAGAGACGTGGCTCTGTCCTTTAAAAAGCGCTCAAAGTAATGGAGAAAATGGAGTGCAGATGTGGGCTCTCAGGGACTCCTCCACATCTGTAAAGCCAAGTACCTCATGGTGAGCCCTGAAGGTCCTGAGACCTCCCGAGGGACGGCCAGACTGACTCCAGTGATGCTGAGGCAGAAGCAGCCTCGATCTGATGCTTCCCCCAGCCCCTGCGGTTCCTCCCCTGTGACAACCTTAAACAAGGCTTCGTCCACCAAAAAAGTCTCACACTCTTTCAGTAAAGGGCTCCCTCTCAAGAAAAAAAAAAAAGAAAGAAAGAAAATTTCCATTTGTATGAAGTTTGAACAAATCTGTGCATAGAGAGTACATGGGAGGAAGCTTCCACGGGGCCTCTTCACGCTAGTGACGTGACCCCTATCTCTTGGTGTCACAGTCACTTGGCCACTTGATGCACAAGTGTCAGCTCCCTGTCCATCCCGACGGCCAGGTCACCATGCTGCGCCCAGCTAGCCGGGGTCTCGGTTAGGACAAAGGTGTAAATGAACACAGCAGGAGAGGCCGTAGATGCCAGCACAGGTTCTCCAGCTCTCCCTTGCAGCTCTTGACCTGGGAAGGTTATTCTCGATTCTGATCAGAATTGCCGTCCCTCTGGCAGTGACGTCACTCCTTTCTTCTTCAGTCTTTCCTGGAACCTGAAAACAAAGCACTCCTCTCTGGCCCTGCAAGGCCCTTCAGATTCTCGGAAGTGGTTATTTCTCCCGAGTCTGCCCATCTCTGGAGAAGAGGAAAGGAAATTTACCTGGATTTTTGTGTTTTAATATGTGTGTGTGTTTATATGTGTATATATACACACACATAATATGTGTGTGTAAAATATATGGTTGTTGCATTACAGATTATATGTAGTGTGATATAGGTTAAATCTGGTTACATTGTGTATATTATGTGTGGTTGCATTGTGTGTGTGTGTGTGTGTGTGTGTGTGTGTGTGGTTGTTTGCCCATTTCTGACTTAAAATCAGCATGCCATTGTAAAATGTGGGCTGCTGCCAAGCGCTGGTGAGATGATGAGTCCAGCCCCCCACCCCCACCCCCGGAAACCCTCTCCCCTTTTAGAAGTCAACCCAAGCGAGAAGCAGCCCAGGTTAGCCCATTCCTGTCCTGAGGGTGTGTGCCTTCTCCACCATGACAGCAACTTATCCACCCACCCTCTCCTGATCACCTTTCTCTTTAGCATAATTACAAATCTTTTAACAACTACCAAGCGCTCTCTGTGGACCCAGCACAATGTCTATTATCTCCCCTTCCGTGCGTTTCCCTTTATGTTATTTCGCTTTTCTCCTTCTAACAGCTAGGATTAACGGTGTTTAATTAATTATTGAATTAACTACCAAGTAATCAGGTAGCTTGTGGGCAGAAGGAGAGCTAGTAGCTGCAATGGCCCGTACTGTGTGCCAGCAGCTGTCCTGAGTGGTTTATATACATTAGTATATGTTCACCTGGTGAATCCTCAGCTTCCCTCCCGAGGTAGGCACTGCCACTACTTCCCATAGATGGGGAAACTGAGGACTAGAGGAGCCAGCAGGTAGTGAACTCAGGGTCTGCACGTCAGCTATACCAGCTGCCACTTGGCGACAGTGCTGGCTGAGGCCTGCCGAAACCGCGGCACAGGCATTCCATGGTAAGCCTCAGCTTGGCATTGCAGCATGCCTGGCTTATCCCTGTGGCTGCCTGGGACACTGTGGGTGTTGTCACTCGGGTCTCTGGCTCCACAGCCTGGTCTGAGCTCTTTCTCCATCGTCTGCTAAAAGCTGCCACGTGCCGACCCTAGGAGACTGGGGGTCCCAGTACAAGCAGTCGAGGCCACGGGGAGAAGCTGAGTGTAGTTAGAGGGCAGGACCCACCCAGCAGGGGCATCCCAGTGGTTGGTACACTGGCTGTGGGCCAGGCTGGCATGGCAGGCTTCACGGAGGAAGTAGGTAGTGCTGTGGAACCACAGCTCTGCATGATGCTGGGTCCGGATTTGACTCATGCAGCCCACATGGATGAAGGCTACTGTGAGACTGGGGGCGGCTCTGAGGACGGGGTGCTCTCAACGATACAGGGAGCGCTCTGCTGAGACACCTCTTGGAGACGACATTCACCACACACCCCCGGAGGAGGTCCCACAGGGGCTGCCACCGCAGTCACACTTTCACACCTGAATCCCAACCATGCCATTCACCTACTGACTGGCACAAATCAGGCAGAAACCAGTGTGCCCATACTGCAGGCAGGCTTCCATTCAGATCAAATTCAAAGCAGACAAGCCTGTCGAAGGTGAGGGTAGCAAAATGGCTTCTTTTGGGGGTCGTTGGTGGGGAGAGGTAGAGAGAGCCTGCCAGGCTGTGAACATGTTCTATCTCTACCAGTGTGGTAGTTACACGGATGTAGACGGTTTGTTCATCTAACTCTTCTCTCGGGATTGTGCTCTCTGGATTAGCTTCAATAAAAGTTACCCACGAGAAAATGCAGTCTGGGAATGACAAAGGCCCCCAGGTGGCCTGCTCCAGCCCTCAGGTGCTTGTCCCCAAGGATTCCACTCTACTCTGGGTTTCTGGTTGTAGCTGTTGTTTGAACCTGATAAACCCAGCGCGTGCTCGCTGGAGGCATCTGTAGCTAGCCCTGTGCTAAGTTCCAGGAACATGAGGACTCATTCATTCATTCGTTCGTTCGTTCTTTCAACTGCCTTGTGTGGCCCTGGAAGCTGGGAGAAAGAGGTCTTTCTCAGCAAGTTCTGGGATGGAAGGCTGTTTAGGATGACATGGCCTCCCATAGGGTCATGCATCAGGAGCTGTAGCTTCCTGGAATTCTCACAAACCCCATGGAAGGTGGGGTCTACCAGCCTCCGAAGGTAACATGGCAGGAAGAGACTTGGACTTGAACTCACCCAGGTGTGGCCTAACCTGACTTCCAACAGGATCCTTCCAGTCGCTGCTAGAACCCTTGGTTAGGAGACATTCCTTATGATGTCTCAAGTCTAGGACCCTTGGCTTCTGTCAGCCTGAGGGGAAATCAAAGAAAGGCTCCACAGAGGAGGTGGTACTGCCTCTTTGCTTTAGAGAGCATACAAGAGTCCCTCAGCCAGGAGGAATGGCCACACAGAGACACCTGTCTCCATACATTCACACGGTTAGTACTCTATTCATTCAGCTGACACTTAATGACTCTTAATGAAGTTTCCAGTGACACAGAGAATGCTAGCCTGTCCCTCAAAGGGTGTGAGTGTCCACTGTGGAGAGAGGGACAGCCACCCCCATCAGGGTTACATACACGCACACGCGCGCACACGACCATGCACACACAAGGAGCTTCGGTTGTGAGACAAGGAGAAGGAGGTTCTCTGAGGGATGGGGGTGTTGTGGAAGGTTCTGTAGGTGGCATCCATGTGAGCCAGGTTGAGAAGTTAACCATGAACTCATCAGGGCAACAGGGAAAGGGAGCTCAGGGCAGATGGTGGGTGAGGAAGCAGGGAGGATGCTCTAGGTATCCATGGCCGTTCAGCAACAACTGCAACCCTGGGCATGGGGGAGTCTCTGGGAAGCCATGGATTGCCCAAGAAATGTAGCAGTGTCCGAGCAGACAGCACAAGCAGTCGGGCTGGGAAGAGGCTGAGGCCCAAGCTAACAAGCCCTGTCCTCCTGTCCTGAGAGAAGCCTGCGTCTGCCCTCCTGGCTGGGAGGTGCTAGATGAAACTGCTCACTGCCTCTGTGCGATGCAGACTGGGGGGGGGAGCTAAGCCCAGGGCAGGACATCTTCAGGAACATCTGAGAAGAATCCAGAGTGGGTACAGTGGGACCTGAGTCAGGACATGGGAACAAAGGAGAAAATATGCTACTTCTTCTGTTTCTCTTCCGGGAAATGGACCAGATGCAGGAATGTAGGGGACCCACTGTGAGTGATGGAGTGGATGGCGTGTCATAGTGTGGGCATGTGCAGGATAAGCTGGCTTGAGTGCCTGGGTCTAGTTAGACCAGACTGTACAAGGCTCTCGTGCCTTAACTATCCTCATTTCACAGATAGGAAAACTGAAACACCCTGAGTGTCGGGAACTTTCTCGAGTGGCAGGGCTAAGGTTGGGATTTGAACCCAGGAAGTCTGGTCTCAGAGTCATATCCCTAACCACTGTCCAGGGAGGC
>JAQHUG010000264.1:666761-693464 GCA_028555095.1 Dicrostonyx torquatus | reverse complement strand
TGCATACACATGATCTATTCATTCCCCTCTCCAACCAGTGTGGTGATATAAGTCTTAACCGTAGGCCCATTTCAGTCGTAGGAACTTGAGTTTTAGATGAAACAGTTTCCCAAAGATGGCATAAATTTCTTTCTGGGGCCACAACTCTTTTCAAGTCTGGATTGAGCTCCCAAAGGCAAAATGGACCTTTTCTGTAAAACATATACTCAATTTAAAAAAAAAAGCCGGGCAGTGGTGGCATACACCTTTAATCCCAGCCCTCGAGAGGCAGAGGCAGGCTGATGTCTGTGAGTTTGAGGCCAGCCTGGTCTATAAGAGCTAATTCCAGGACAGGCTCCAGAGCTACAGAGAAACCCTGTCTCAAAAGATTAAAAAAAAAAAAGACTTCCTACCACATCACCAAATCTCAATGGCCTCAGAGAGCAAAGACAGTTTCTGTGGCTTGGGAATGGGGACATATCCCTAAGCCCTCTGCTCAGATGTCCCAAAGATACAGATGTACAGATGGGATACGCTCCTTCCTGGAGTATGGATTCTTCTATCCACAAGCTTGCTAGTTACTGACAGAAAACAGTCAGTTGTGGTTGTCCATTGGAGGCCTCCTGACCTGCTAACCATCAGCCAGGGGCCTTGAAGCCACCCGTGATGGCTTGCCCCGTGACCCCATTGACAGTTCACAAGCGAGACCCCTTGCTTGCTTCCAGGCTGGGAGCAGAGGGCACACACCTCCCTAGTTCCTTCCTCTCCAGCCTGCACAAGACATCTATATTACATAAGCACTTTAGCATATTCCTAGATTCCACCCACCCTCCAGGAGATATCTTGGGGCCACCTTAGGATTTGCCTGCCGCAGATGGAGGGGCTTCGTTATAAACGGTGACTCCCAGGCAGGTGAACTTGACTGTGAATTCTGCCTTTGTTCCTGATTTAGGAGTGTGATCTCGGGGAATTTGTTTTTGCTCTCTTTAAATCTGAGTATCCCTATTTATAAAAGGAAGATGATAATACCAGACTTAAAGGGCTATTGTGAGGATTAGATCAGCTCAACCACAAACCCAGGCAGTTGCTAGATGCTCAGTAAATGGCAGCTCCCTCCCTCCTCCCCTGTGCACACAGATCTCACAAAACAGGGGCTTGGTGGTTCAGAGAGAAAACGCCACATCCTGGAGCCTGAAGGCCTGTGGGACTCCAGCCTGGTCTTGGGTGGGATTCACTAATAAATAAATAAATAAATAAATAAATAAATAAATAAATAAATAAATAAGTAAATAAATAAGTAAGTAAATAAATAAGTAAGTAAATAAATAGTCATAATTTTCCACACCCTTCTGTTTCTTCCAATGGTGGGAACCACAGTAGCTCTGCCTGGAGAAAGAAGAAGATGAATTGAGATCTTCAATCTAGAAACCCTTGTTCTGTTGCAATGGGCATGAGCTGCCATTCCCCTTCTTAACATCCAGAGCCCAGAGGAAGTGACCCTCTGTCCTGGTCACCTGGATCAGGGAGTGTGGGATACCTGCTTGTAAGGGCTTCTTTGCTCCTGTGTGATCAGTGTGTTGGTCCTTTATATTGGTTCAAACCCTTAGAAGAAGCTGAGCTTGCTTTCCCATTTCAAAGTAGAATTACGGTTTGAAATTCTTCTGTCTGCTCTAGTTTTTCCAGCCTTACTGTCATCTTGCCTGCTGGAATGAACTTGTTCAGGGAACAGCTGCCCTCTAGCTCCATGCATCTGCCAGAATGTAACCTCATCACCAAGCCTCAGCCATCCCTAGTTATGGTGATGCTTCCTTACTCAGCTGTCAGAATTCCAAGTCTAGGCCTAGACTTGGATACAATGTATCTGCCACGTTCCTGGAGGGCAGGGCTAGTGGCCCCCACTTAGGATTTCAGAGCATCCACGTCACCGGTCTAAGTGAATGTGTTTGCTGGGTGAATGGGCTGAGTGGATCTGGGAAGGAGGGAAGAGCAGGGAACCTAACTGTTCTCCATTGCTCAATAGATCCCTATTATCCATAGGGGTGGTTCCAGACCCCTTCGGATGCCCGAGGATATTCATACCCTCTGTATGAAATGGTAGTATTTGCGTATCACCTTTGACCATCCGCTGGCGTACTTCAGAAGGTCTCTAGATGACTTACAGTACCTAAAACAATATAAATACCAATATAAGTCATTGTCATACTGTAATGTGTGGGGAGTAATAAAACCATCTGTATATACATACACAATATATATATGTATATATATAAATATATGTATACACATACACACAGGCAGAGGAGAAGAATCTTCATCCACAAAGGGGCATCTGCACTTACATCCTGAAACCTCACAATTGGGTCAGTCCAAGAGTCCCTATGTGAAGCTGTAAAATCTGAGACAAGCAGAGTTTGGCTGAGAAGCTCCGGTCTACCGTCCATCCACCTGTCTGTCACTTTTTTTTTCAGTCTAGTCCTTGATACTCCCAGGTACTCAGCATGTAGCAATAAGAAACTTCCAGAGCGCTGGAGAGGTGGCTCAGGGCAAGGTTCTGAGTTCAGTACCCAGCACCCATGTGAGGTGACTCGTAACCGCCTGTAACTCCAGCTCCAGGGGAGTCCAATACCTCAGACCTCCGAGAACATCTGTACCCACAGTCACACACATACACAATTAAAGTCAAAAATAAATCTTTTTTTAAAAATTTGGACAACATGGAGAATTTATCCTTTAATTAAATATACACCTCAGTTGGAGGGCTCTGTACACAAGGGACTATACAAAATAGGCAAATATTTTTAAAGTTAAAAATAAATCTTAAAAAACATTTTCCCAATAGCATTTTCTCAGAGCACCTCCACCCACCACCACACCATTTCTCAGAGCACCCCCCCACCCACCACCACACCGTTTCTCAGAGTACCCCCCTGCCCACCACCACACCGTTTCTCAGAGCACCCACCACCACACCATTTCTCAGAGCACCCCCCCACCCACCACCACACCATTTCTCAGAGCACCCCCCCACCCACCACCACACCATTTCTCAGAGCACCCACCACCACACCATTTCTCAGAGCACCCCCCCTGCCCACCACCACACCATTTCTCAGAGCACCCCCCACCACCACCACACCGTTTCTCAGAGTACCCCCCCACCCACCACTGCACCATTTCTCAGAGTACCCACCACCACACCATTTCTCAGAGCACCCACCACCACACCATTTCTCAGAGCACCCCCCCTGCCCACCACCACACCATTTCTCAGAGCACCCCCCCACCCACCACCACACCGTTTCTCAGAGTACCCCCCTGCCCACCACTGCACCGTTTCTCAGAGTACCCCCCTGCCCACCACTGCACCATTTCTCAGAGCATGCCCCCCCCACCATACCGTTTCTCAGAGTACTCCCCCCTGCCCGCCACCACACCACTTCTCAGACAGAGAACATTAGGTTTGCATAGTCCTGCTCAGGTTGGATTGAGTGGTGGGACAGGGAGCCATGGTGTCAGGCAGGAACCCGTAAGTCCGAAAGTTCCCCAGACCCTGATTCAGAGCCCACCCGTCTGGTGAGGGGCTCCCTGAGTCATAGGGAAGGCTGTTGTGTTCCAATTGCTTCTGCAGTGTCAGTCCTGTGGCTGGGGAGCCCTCAACAGCTCCTGAGGCAGCCCCACCCCACCAAGGCCTAGTTCAACTCAGCCTTTACTGGGTGTTCTTTTTTATAAGAGGACCTGCCCAGTTACACAAACATAGGGGCCTGTAAAATCTATGCCTGCCCTTGGCTAGACTGTAGATAAACGCAGACTTTCCATGAGAGTGGGGTTGTCTGTGGGGCCCCTTAGGAAAGGAGGTGTGGAGGTCCACGGTGGAAATCTCCACCTCTGGGTGAAGCTACCTTTGAGTCTCCCTGTAAGGATGGGGACAGTAGGCCTCTAGGACTTAGCATAGTGAGTTTCCAGTAGGCTTGGCGACTCCTCCTGGATGGAACCAGCTTTAATTCCAGAGGCTAAATCTGTTCCACCAATAGGGGCCATCATGCCTGTGTTCCCTCGCCTTTGGTCCCCAGACTATCAGAAAACATGTCCCTCGGTCTGCCCTTTCCAGCACCAGCTGTCACAAGCCCTGTCAGCAAGAAGAAACCTTCAAACCTTGCTGTTCTGAGATCCTGGGGGGAGATCCTGAGAGCGTGCCTCATGCCTGTCCCCAGCAGTCAAATGTCAATAGTCAGCCCTGCTCACTGGCGCAGGAGACACTGGCTGTAATGGCCCTCAGAGTTCACACCGGGTAGACTCCCCAACCCCAGAGTGCCTGGGACTCAGGCTGCTGGGCTCTCAGTTCCCCAGCAGGGGCCTCGGGGCCCGATGCAGAGCTTCTCAGGATTTGCTGAAAGCTTTTTCATCATTTATGAATGAGTGCTGGTAGCGGCCATGCGAATTAGGGCCCAGCTGGAGGCCTGGCCTCCAAGAGGCTGGGCGGGCCAGACCCAGCTTCCAGGCTCCTCCGCTTCATTGCCAGCATGGTTCCTGCTGCTGCTGCGGCTGCCACTGTGGGCCGTGCCACCTCAGCCATCATCACACATCCCTACCTGTAGCCATTCATCTGCCTAAGCCCCCTTCACTATGCCAGCCAGAGTGCACTGTACACCGGCTTACCCTGTGCATGAGATAGACGTCAGCCCACTCCTGCCCCTCAAGGGCAAAGGCAGTGGAGTGAAGAGGCTGTAGGTGACCAAGTGCTTGCGCCTCCTTAGTCTGGAAACCCAGGAGGCACATCAGGGCTGTGTGACAGGACTTTCTAACCCCAACCCTCCAGGAGATCCTGCTGTCATCCTGGCTCCTCAAAACAGGAAAGTGAAGTATGAGGTGGGGGCAGGAGACAGCACTGTGGCCATGAACAGCCTCAGCCAGACTGTGAATTGGTCTCCAGGTGGCCCTGTTCTGACCAGTAGTGACCACAAGCTCGGTGACTCGTGAGAAAGCAGCATGAACTTGGGAGCCAAGTCGAAGCCGTGTGAAAACCAGCTCTCTGTACCTGCTTGTTCTATCCCCTTCTGGAGCCTCAGTTGCCCCCTCTGTGAAATGGAACAGTAGTGTCCATCTCCTGGACTTCTGGGGTCCATTGGTACAAAGCTGGAGGCTTCGGGGGAGGGATGCTTGGGGAGATGGCTCAGAGGCTAAAGTACTTGCTGCATAAGCAAATGCCAGGTGGGCCTGGCATCCCATCTGTAACGTCAGCCCCTAAAGGCTGAGGCAGATCCCTGGAGCTATCTAGCTGATCTTATTAGTGAGCTCTGGGTTCGATTGAGAATGCCTGCCTCAATGAATAAGATGAAAGAACAATGGAGAGTCTTGATGTTGACCTCTGGCCTCCGCACACATGTGCACACATGTACCCATACCCGTGTACACATCAGAAGGGGGCAGGGAGTTGTCAGCGTCTCCATGGTGCTTCTGCAGAGGCTGCTGGTGGGGAGAGGAGATGGGGGACAGAAAGGGGACAGAAGGAGGGAGCTGGCACCTGGATATTTCCAGAAGCGCACAGCCTCAGACTGTCAGTAGACAGGGCCGCCTTGCAGAGGACATTAGGCTCCATCTAGCATCTTTATTTTTCTTTAACAAATGTCCTCCAGGGCCAGTTTCAAATCAGGTTTAATCTGCCGTCTGAAGCTCTAAAGCTTCTCACTCGGAGTCACTAGGTGTAAAGCATTCAGACCTCGGTGGACACGGTGCTGGCTCCTGGCCATGCCGCTCGGGCCGCTGACCTGCTTTGAGCACCTTGGCAAGCTACATTTTTGCAGCTGCTGTCTGAATCACTGCCTTCTGTCTGTGACCCGGAGAGGACTTGTAGAGAGCTGAGGATGTGTGGCCCGTGTGGCTAAACCTGGATTTCAAGCGAGAGGGAAAATGGCTTTAATGAATAATGAAAGCTTGCGGTCACAAGGTGGCTTCTCGCCATGCCTGAGGAGTCTGGCTTTTGAACTCCAGCCAAGAAAAAGGAGGCATGAAAAGGGCAGGGTAGAAGCTGGCAGGGGTGGAGTCTTGGGATCTACCTGCCGCTTGCCGCTATCTTGGGGTTACCTGCATTACTCCAGAATCAGCCAGACTTGAGATCAAGACGTGTTGAGAGCAGGATTCAGACAGATCTCTGGGTGTTCTGGGTTTTGTTCCTGGAACTGTTCATCCACCCTGCTTACTGGTGGTTACTTCATGTTGACATAAAATCATTAAAAAGGCTGGTGACATAACTCAGTCACCAAAAAGCTTAGTCTACAAGCGTAAGGACCTGAGTTCAATGCCCAAACCCACATAAAAAGCCAGGCATGGTGGCATGTGCTTGTAATCCCACAGCTGGGAGATAGAGACAGGCATCTGTGTCCCCAGAGCTCAGTGGCCCATTAGCTCAACCATATCAGTGAGCCCAAAGGCTCAGTGGGAGTCACTGCCTCAGAGAAGCCAAGGGACAGTTTTTAAGGAGCAAAACCTGAGGTTGACCTCTGACCTCCACATGCATGCGCACACACGTGGACTGATGCCCACGCACACATACTGCAAGTCAGTTAATACTGTACTTGTTTGACATCTGGTCACATTGCACCCTGCACTGTGGTTCTTGGGGGTACAACCCATGGATTCAGCTCCAGAACATTGGTATTTCCCGTTTTACATCAACCTGGGCTTCCAGCACTGGTTAGTGGACTCGGGAAGGCCAATGATAGGCACCTCATTCCACGGCATCTTTGGGTCAGAGACACTGATGTCCTAACTGTGGCTCTCCCTGTCCAGATTGGGCATTCTAGGTCCTGGGGTATGGCCAAAGGGAGTGAGCATTTCTTTCTGCCTTTTGTATCCGAGCATGGAACCGGGGGCTCAGAGGAACCTGGTGTTCGTAACATCCCCCAGCCTCACAGGTCCTTCGGTTTTTACCAACATAAAGCAAGCAACGGAGCAAGGTCTCAGGCTTAGGGATTGAAACACAGTTTAAATATCGCTAATTCAAGAGGCTATGGTGGGAGAGGGGTGCATAGGAGATGGACTCTTCTCCCCACCCCAGCCATGGATAGCAAACTCCAGGAGGCTCAAGTCCCTTGTGCGAAATGGCTGCGGATTTGCAGGTCACTTGCACAAAGCTGTCTGCAGGCTGAGTCATCTCCAGCTTCTGAGTCCTGATACAGGATACGTACATTGTATTATTTAGGCAATAAAGAGGAACATCCATGTGTCCGGTACAGATGCACGCTCCCCCTGAATACTTTTGACCTACAGTTGATTGACTCTGTTGATGCTGAACTTGTAGGTACAGAGGGCTGGTGATAGGGAAAATGGAGGAGCAGAAGCCTAGAAGCTTCTTAGGAGGTGTGGCACCTGCCCTGATGATCTTTGAGAGTTTGCAAGATGTGGCAGGGGTCAAGACAAAGGAGGCATGCTTGGGAACAGTTTCGTGTAATAACAGTGAGGTTGGAGGGTAGTACCGACAAGAGAACTGGAGAGCAAGAGAAAGCCTGGCATAGCCAGATCTGCTCCTGCAGGGTGGGAAGTCAAGCGTAGCATGGAAGTCCTGTGTCATCAGATCACCCTGGCGGGTGATTTTGAGTGAGGACACCAGTTAAAAGTCATGCAGAGCCAAATGGGGCAGAGAAGGAAGGAGGGAACGTTGGGATGTAAAGCTGAAAGACTGGCTGGTGTATCTACAAGGCCGAGGGAAGGAGAAGGGAGTCCTCCGGGAAATACACCTCCAGAAGACATCCGTCTCCAGTTAAGAGAGAGGCGTATACCCATTATCCCGGCTCTTGAGAGATGGAGACGGGATGGCCAGAGGCTCGTGGTTACTTTTTGACTATATAGCAAATTTGGGGGCCGCCTGGATCGTGTGAAACCCTGACTCTAAAAAAGAACAAGGCTGGCCAGATGGCTGAGCAGGTTTACCCCTGGCTACCTGAATCCCATCCCTGGAATCCTTGTAAAAGTAGGAGGAGGGAGCCTGGCATGGTGGCACAATCCTTTAGTCCCAGCACCTGGGAGGCAGAGGCAGGCAGATCTCTGTGAGTTCAAGGCCAACCTGGTCTATAGAGTGAGTTCCAGGACAGCCAGGGCTACACAGAAAAACCCTGTCTCGAAGAAAAACAAAACAAAACAATGTAGGAGAGAACTGACCCTACATAGTTATTCTCTGACCTCCACAGGCATTCTCCAGCATGTATACCCTCCCCATGTCATTCACACAAACAACAGCAACGCTGATGATAATAATAATTAAAAAAAAAGGCACATTTCCAAAGGGTTCCTCCTTGGTTCTCAGATACCTTGTATGGGTGAGAATCTGGCCAATGGGGAGATGATGTGAAATATTCCATCTTCTGTGCTGGGCATTGTCAGCCCATCACATTTGGTCCCAGAGAGGGTAGAGCAGTGTGGTCTAAACACTTGGGTCCTGAAGATGACTGTTTGGGTTCTAAACACAACTCTACATTTGTAGAACCTCTGGGGACCTCAGTTTCTCCTTTTGTGACATGAGGATCACAGCAAGGCTCAAAAGAATTAAAACGATGCGCCCAGAACTGATGTCCCCATGAGGTGTCAGCTGCTGGTATTGTCATTACTAATGTCATCAGAGTAACATTTGGCACCCACACCACTCCAGGCTTTGGTCCCATGCCTCTTTCTCAGCTCTGAAGGCCGTGAGGAAAAGCTTGAATTAGTGCAAACTGGACAGCCAAAGCTCTGGTCTGCGTTCTCCGCCTGGATGGCTTCTAGAGACCAAACAAGGCTTTATTTATCTAGGTGAATTAGCAAAGAGCCCTCACCTCCTTCCCTGACTAGCAGTCACTGTCCCTAGTAAAGGGACAGTGGGTAAGAGATTAAGAAGCCACCTGGAAGCCGGGCAGTGGTGGCGCACGCCTTTAATCCCAGCACTCGGGAGGCAGAGGCAGGTGGATCTCTGTGAGTTCGAGACCAGCCTGGTCTACAAGAACTAGTTCCAGGACAGGTTCCAAAGCTGCAGAGAAACCCTGCCTCGAAAAACCAAAAAAAAAAAAAAAAAAGAAGCCACCTGGAAAATTTAGATGAAATTGACGATGTCCAAACCTTGACCATCTTCCTAATAAGGTGATGGATGTGGCTCCCACCCCTTCCTCCAGCAAGCTGCCATTGCACCTCCCTCTGCTGAGCAGGCTGCTGCTTCGAATCCACCTCTTTGTGTGGTTTATTTGCCAGCATTGCTCGTGCTTAATGGTGGGGGCTGGAGTACAGCTTCTCATTAACTTTTATCCTCCCCATAAATGGCCTGCTTAACTCTCAATGGCAATTGTTCTGCTCCGTTCCCGGGGGTTTCTCTGCAACCTGGCTCTGGGCCAACGTATCTTCTCTGCCTCCAGCCCCACCAAAGCCTGTAGCTCCGAGGCCTGCTGTGCCTGTGTGCAGGGAAGAAGCTGGCTCTTACATTCTCACTACTTTTTTCTCTTCCAGCAAGCAAAATCCCCAAGACTTAGCTCCAAACCTAGAAGAAGCTGAAGCAAAGGGATCTGGGGGGAGGTGGGGGAAGGGATGTGGAGAAGGGCTGCAAACAGCGACAACTTATCTAGAACCGCCAACAGGGAGCCCGCGATGTATTGGCCTCAAGGGCAAACTATAGGATCATTGGCAGCCTTGAGTGTGGGTACAATCTGGAAGAAGTGACCCAGGAAAGCTACTGGGGTCTTAAGCTAAGTCTGCTTAGAAGTGGGGGATGGGAAGTTAGGTGAGAGAGCTGAGGAGATACGTTGTTCTGAAAGGATCCTCTCTCTCTGCCCCAAATCAGCAGGTGAGCATCCATGAGAATCTGTCCGAAAGTCTGGATGCTGATTGGCCCCTCTGCTTCTCTGTCCCTGGCCCCGGAGGACAAGAAGCAGAACGGATCTCATTGCATTGCTTTCCTGGCTCCCAGGTTCACAAAAGCCCCTAGGCCATGCCGCTTTCTCCTCCCCACCCCCTTCTGTGTCCATAGGGACTTTACCCACTCATGCATGCCAGTCTCTGGCCCTGACTCTATCATGTGTTCCCTGTGTTGGAACATCTTCCTAGTCTTTGGCTTACTGATTCTTCGTAAGTCTCAGTTCAGATGTCATTTCCCCCCAAGTGGCTTCCTTGGCCTGGTCAAAGGCTGTCCAAGTCACCAAGTCACTGCTAAGCTAAAGACAGGGATGGGACAGCTGTGAACCACAAACCTGGCCAGGCCCCTGGTACATGGCAGGCTGTGGGCATGTAGGTGTTGACTTGAATTCAAGACTGAGCTCAGGACTGAGTAGGCACCTGCTCCTCAGTGCTGGGGGACCCATCCTGGGCAAGGTAAGGGGACATTTGTCTCTGCTACCATGGAGAATGGACCATGTAAGGGCCAAAAATAGTGACTCTCTTCCTGGCATAGACAGGACTTGAGGTTCCCGGGAGACTGGGGCAGAGGACGTGGGCATCAGGTGTGGCTGATGAGCCCAGAGCTCTGAGGCCTCGTCCAAGCCTGTGCGTTGGTGGCTCTTCCCCAGAGGGCATGTAAGCACCAGGCTGCCGCTGATAACAGTGTGTTTATTCGCCACTCTGGACCACAGCTGTGGGAGAGAGGGGGGCGGGCACTGGAAATTGGGTTTGAATTGGGTTTCTGTGTGGCTGGCGTTGCTGGCCCGCCTTAGGTGTACTCAGTGAGCCCTGCCTATCAAAAGACATCAGTGACTTGGCAGGTGTGTGCTGTCCCAGATGCTGCGCCCCCCCCCCACTTCTTTCTCATCTCTCCTGGAGAATTCTGTGGCTCCTTGGGACTCTGCTAACAAATTACTTGCCCTTCCCTTTCTGGGTTTGGGTCTTCGTTGTGTGGCACAGGCTTACAGGAGTGCCTACTGTTTATGGTTATTTTTTTTTTGGTTTGGGGGGGTCATTAGGAATTGAACCTAGGGCTCTGTGCATGCCGGGCAAGGCCTTTACCGCTAAACTACCTCCCCAGCTGTGGGAGCTCTTACTTCTTAAGGCATTTTCAAGGCTTAAGTGAGAAATTGGAAGGCGCTTAGCTAAGGGCTTTGCAGGGTTTAGTGCTCAGCTGTGGGCTGCTCCTGTTAGTCCATTAACAGTGGAGCTGAAGGGAAGAGTCATTCTGCAGGGCCTCCTCACAGTCAGACAAACTGCTCATTCTGAAAGTCCCAATGTCATGGCCATATGAGGTCAGGGAGGACTCTCTGGCAGCCCCGGGGAGGTGGCAGGCAAACGGGGCTCTCTCTTTAGAACAGCTGCCTTCTGGTGACCTGGTTATAACAGCAGGTAACACATTAGATGCACTCACTGGATGCCCGGCTCGGTGACCTTCCCAAACCCTGCTGTCACCTTCAGAAATCCCTGAGGTCACCCCTGTTTAGGATCCCCTTTACCCAGGTGGGGAAAATGAAGCTCATGGAGGTTAATTAGGACCTGTGTCATGTAGCCGGTGGCTGACAGCGGAGCCAAGACAACGACCCCTAGAGAGTGTTGAAGCCACCACCTCTGCGGTTGTTCGGCCACAGTGGAGCAGCTAGCGTCTTCATTAGTGGTCCCTGGATGGAGTGCTGTGTTGAGCCCGATTCAGACTGAGTGATCAGTTAGCAGCGTCTGCCACGGGGGTGGTCCCTTAACTCACTGCAGGCCACTGACTCATCACCAGTAAAGACACTTTTGACATTTAGGATTAAGGTGGAGTTTGCTGGAGTGGGAGGGCAGCATCTTAGAAAATGTTTGGCCTTGTCACTGTCCTGCTGGATATCAGGAACACTCAGGAGGTAGAATCATGTGTTGAGAGCCCTTACCCGGAGCAGGCAGCTGTGGGTGAGCAAAAGAATGCTGAACTTGGGAGTCCAGAGATTAGCGATCTAGGCTTGGCTGTTCCACCAGCTCGCCCGTCCCCATGGAAATGGCCTTTCACCTCTCCAGGCCTCAGGTTCCTAATGAGTAAAGTGATAGAGACGAAGTAGCCAGTCCCTAGGGTGCCTTTTAGAAGTTTGTATGTCTCCACTGTGATGGTCCCTCCCCGACACAGGCCTTCCAATTAAAACTCTCCGGTTATTTGGGGCATAACTTTCCAGAGATCTGCAGAAGCTGTGGAAAAGTCTGGAATCTGCAGAGATCTGTTTTGCCCCCTCCGAGCACTGTATTTGTTCCTCACTTAAAAAGAAAGAAGAAAGCAAAGAGGAAAGAAAAAATAAAAAACAGAGCCCTCAACACCAAGCTTTTATCCAAGCAGTTGTTTTGGAGCAGATAGAAGTAGAGAAATCACAGAGAACACCATTCCTTGGTGCTGGGGGAGAAGACGGCTATTGGTTGGGGAATCGCTGGCTCTGTTCAATTATGAATCTCGGCAGGAAGCCTGGAAAATCCCGGCAGTTCTTCAGCCCGGCACTGGTGGAGGTGAGCCTGGGGCTGTGCTGCCCTCCAAGGACTCGCTGAGCCCAGAAGGGATGGAGAAAGCCGGAGGCCCAGTGTCAGGAGCTGGGCGGGGAGCCGCAGGCCCACGGTCACTTCTGAGACCCCTATAAGGGCTAGTTTTAATGGTCACCTCAGCACGATCTAGAATCAGCTGGAAGTCTCAACGAGGAAAAATCTTAAGTTAGACTGGCTTGCGGGCAGGCCTGGGAAGGATTTTGTTAATTGGGTTAACTGAAGTGGGAAAATCCATCCTACCCACAATGGGGGAGGTGTCTTTTTGTGGCCTGGACCCTGGACTCAAGGAAAAGGAGAGAGCCAGCTGTGCCCCAGCCAGCAGGCACGCATTCCTTGTTCTCTGCTCCCGACTGTGGATGTCATGTGACCAGCTCTCCCACACTCCTGCTGCTGTGCCTTCCTAGCAATGACTGGCTGTAACCGGAATTGTGAGCTGTGCTGAGCTGTACTTCCCCCCACCCCAAGTTCTTTTGTCAGGGTGTTTCATCACCATGGCAGGAAACAAAACTAAGACGGTCCCTATGCAGGTCTGTGTTTCCAGAGAAGAGGAGATTGCCAAGGTTTTCACTGTAGGTTGTGAGCAAGCAGAGAGGCTTTTTTCTTTTTTTCAATCAATGATAGAAGAGAATCTGCCATCTGTGGGGCCCCTCTCCCTCTTGGTCTTGTATTGTCTCATTTCTTCTGTGGCGACTCCATGGAGTTTGTCGATACCCCTGTTTCAGAGATGGTACCTCAGGTGCTTGTGGGAAGATGACTGGCTGGGTGGGTTAACTTCCAGGTGACTGAGACCTAGAGAGGCATGTCATATGCTTCTTCTCTTTAATGGTGAGCATCATTGACATCTTCTGATACAGTGTCCTTTCTGTCCCCCGAGATCTGTGATCTCTTGGGAACCTGTGCGTATTTTCACATCTCGGAACAGTGTGCCCGAACTCCCTGTCCAGTAGAGTCCAGGCTTCCAAGTCAGCCAGAACCCGATATCCTTCCCCAAGCAAAGGTTCACCTGTCTGGGAGCTGGGATCCTCTTGGTTACAAGCATAGATAACAACTTTAGTGGAAGACTGTGGAAGTCCTTAAGGGTGTAGGGAATGTAGGGAAGAGTTCAGCCATGACCAAAGAAGAGAAAAGCCAGGCCTCCGTCATGAACCACTCAAATATACTCCACTTGTGAATTCCCCAGCATCTCCTGCAAATCCTGACCGAACTCAAATCTATATACATGGAGGAGTGTCTGATTGGCCAGCCTGGGTCCCTGACTGGTGGCCTGGCTGGAATGTGGCCACTATGGGTGGTTCTATGTGAGGACCTTATTCCCAGAGGAAGAAAGTCACACCGTAGAGGGACAGCATGGCTTCAGGATGGCAGGTGGCTCGCCTCCTACTTGACCTTGTGTCCAGCTGTCCATAGTATAAGACCTTAAAGAGATGCCTTGGTTTGGAGGCAAAAATTGATTCAAAGAGACGGACAGTGGTGGTGCACACCTTTAATCCTAGCACTGGGGAGGCAGAGGCAGGATGATCTCTGTGAACTCAAGGCCAGCCTGTTCTACAGGGTGAGTTCCAGAACAGTCTCCAAAGCTACACAGAGAAACCCTATCTCAAAAAAAATTTAAAAAAATAGATTCAAAGAATCCCACTTCTGAAGGACGACACTGATGTGTATCTGTGTCTGCACTCATGACACTTCTTGTCACCTGACAAATGCCTGACAAGCACAGCTTCAGGGAGTGAAGGTCTAGTTTGGCTCAGACTTTAAGGGTCGAGTCCATCACAACCAAGAGGTGGCAGGAGGACCAGGAGGCAGCTGGCCATGTTGCACCTGCAGTCAGGGAGGAAGGGTGATGATGCAATGCCCACCTCTCTTCTCTCTATTCAGTCCAGAACCCCAACCCAGAGACTGATGCCATCCGAGCTCAGGCTGGTTCTTCCCACTACCTCCCTTAAGGCCTGTCTCACGACCAGAGGTTTATCTGTTAGATGACTTTAAATCCCATCAAGGTGACAGTTAAGATTAATGGTTACACGGTCACCCCTTGCCAACCTGACACCCAAGCATATCCTTTTAAGCTCATCATATTCTACCCCTAGCCCCAGTAGGTTTCCGGTCATCTCATAATGCAGAACGCATTCGTTCCAACTTCAGCACCCTCCATAGCTGTTAACAGTTCCCATACTGTTCAGAAACATAAACTCTCTTTTGAGACTCAAAGCAATCTCTTCACTCCAAGTCGCTGTAAAAATTAATAAGCCAGTTACATTCTTCCAACATTTGATCGCATAGAGTAAATATTCCCATTTTAAAGGGAAGGGATGGGGAGAATAGCAGTGAAAGATTGGGCCAGAGCAAAACCCATCCCTAGCAGAGAGAACCCTAAATACTGCAGCTCCCCATCCAGCACCTGGACCTTGTGGTGTCATTGTTCAGATGCAAAGGGCATTGAGTAGCCCCACCCCTCAGTTCTGTTTCAGGCAGCACACATAGCCTATCTCTCAGGCTGGCTCTGCCCCACACCTCCGTCTTTCCTCCACAGATGTCCTCTGGTGCTGGCATCTTCAGCACCTACTAGAGTTGCTCCTGCAACTGATGTTCCATGCTCTCTGCAGGAAATCGTCCTTTGGGGACTTCCTTGCAGGAAACCCAACCTCAGCAGCTTTCTGAAACACTGGTGCAAACCTCTGGGACATGGTAACTCTTGGCTTTTGCACGCTTGCCCCATGTGGGGGACACAACCAGGTTCTGGGGGCAGCTGAATCTCCAGTGTGATCTCCCTGCCTTCACAGCTGTAGTAATCTCTGTGCACCTTGACTGTGGAACCGAAGAAACCGCCTCTCCAGGCTGTTTTGAATCTGAGAACCTCTTTAGTGGCCGTCTCAATTTAGGATGTCTTCTTCTGAATGAGTTTAATTTTTCCCAAGTTATGCTGTGACCTTCCTTCCTCGCTGTCCTGAGTGTTGAGATTATATGTGCATTCCACCATGCCTGGCTAACCCATCACCTCTTAACATCACCATGTAGGACACGAAGCTCCCAACACCTGACCGTGGAAGCGAAACCACAGAAGATGCCTTCCTCCCAGGTTCTAGTCCCTGGGGCCCCTCTTATGTTGCTTTTGCAGGCAGTGTGATTTGTAGTCCAGCGTTTCTCATGGTGGTGCTTTCCTCCAGCCAACAGCCTGTGAGGGGACAGATGAGCTGATTCTGAAGTACCCACTCTTACGCATCCACGTGCCTCTCTAGTCTCCCCCTGCCCTCTGCTCTGGCAGCAGCCAGCAAGAGGCTGCCCAAGGTTCTCCTGCCGCTGCTGGAAGCTGCTGGCTTAGAGCAGGGGTCAAATGTGTCCTTACACGAGGTTCCGATGTGAGAAGGCATGATGAAGGGAGAGCCTGTAAGTCCCAGACAAGCACAGCCTGCCACTTCCCAGGCAGCTGAGCTCCTCTGGGACTAGAGGCAGATACCCAAGAGCCCTGGGGTAGGGCAAACCTAACAAGCCAAATGATGCCCAGACAGGCTGGAAATAGCATCAGAGACATCCAGAGCCTCCAGAGATTAGCACTCCCCATATGAGTCATGAGGGGTTTTTCTAGCTGCCAGTCACTCTCTAGTCTCACGATATGAGCTCTCCCTCCTGGTGGCACCTTGAACAGGTAGCGTTAAATGCAGTCCCGTTCCAGGGAACCTCAGGCTGAGTCTGCCTACATTTTTCAGTCCTCAGTCCTTCACTTTTTCTCTTTCAAAAGCCCAAATCTCTGGGTCTTCTGGGCCTTCTTTCTGGGCTGTCATTTGCCCAGCACTATTTAGGGGATCAGTCCCTTGCAGTTCCCCCTTATACCCTGTCCAGCATGGAACTTCTTTGACCCCTCTTAAATCGGTTCCTCCCTCATTGTTTTGGGTAGGGTGTCCACTCACCTCCTCATCCGAGGTGTTTGTCCTCCCAAACAGGATCTGTGTATCCTCATGGGGCCTGGCATCAATATAGGAATACTGAATTAAAGGAAAAAAATGGGTAAAGGGTCAAATAGGTGAACCACATTGTGGTATTTTAAATGTAATTGGCCCCTATAAGCTCAGAGGGAGTGACACTATTAGGAGGTGTGGCCTTGTTGGAGGAAGTGTGTCAGTGTGGGGAAGTGTGTCAGAGATTGAGGTTTCCTGTGCTCAAGATACTGCCCAGTTCTGTTCCTACTTACTTCTTGCCTCCGGATCAAAATGTAGCCAGCACCAAGTCTGCCTGCACGCTGCCATGCTCCCTACCATGATGATAATGGACTAAACCTCTGAACTGTAAGCTGTCACCTCAGTTATAAATGTATTCCTTTATAAGAGTTGCTGTGGAGCCTCCCAACCCTCAGGAGGCAGAGGCAAGCGGATCTCTGTGAGTTCGAGGCCAGCCTCATCTACAGAGTGAGTTCCAAGACAGGCTCCAATGCTACAGAGAAAGCCCGTTTCAGAGAAAAGAAAAATTAAACAATAGTAGAAAGAGCAGTGTCAGACTTTCTTTAGGAGTAGTGTTAGGTTTGCTGTTTGGCTGAGGAAGCTTTCCAACCTCTGAACCCCACAGCCATCCTTGAAGAGGACATAGGCAGCTCTTCACCAAACTCCAGTCAAAAAGCCGTTCAGGCTGAAGGCAATCCTGAGATGTAAGGAGTTGAAAACTGTGCTCCTCCTCATGACATTGAGATGAGAAGCAGCTTTTCTGACCTCAGCACCAAAACCTTGGCCAGACTCCTTAGCCATGTGTTCTCTGAGGCCCTGGTCTCTCCTGGAGAGCCCTTTCCTTTATCACCGTTGAGGAACTGTCAATAAAAAGCTCCAAAAGGCATAGGCTTTGTACGCCATAATCTCTCTTATTATTGATTTTTGCCACAGCAGAAATACTCCGAGATGTGCAGAGCGGCCGGCACAATAGCTGGTCACCTGCTGGAGTTAATAGTCGAGCGCGACTGGTCCAGTCAGAGGACTGTCATCCTCCACAGTGTGACTCTTGTTGCTCCTCCGTTGCTTAGGGATGGAGGTAAAAGGGTACACTTGCTACTCCAGAACCTGTCTCAGGCATGGCATGTATCGCTTCTGCTCATAGCCCAAAGGACAAAGCTACAGAGAAACCCTGTACGGTCACCTACCCCATGGCTGGTGACCATGGACAAAGTTGGAAATCTGTAGTAGCCATGTGCCCAGTGAATGAGAAAATATACTGCTACATCTCCAGACTCCATCATCTAGAAAATAGCAGGTTCTCAGGAAATACAAATTGAACGAAGAAAGTGAAATCTATATTATTTACCAGGGTCTTGAAATGTCACTGTAGGCCAAGAATCTAGCGCTTCCTTGGAGTGCAGCTCAGCCCACCCTGCTTCTTAGAGCCTGGCATTTCTCTGTAGGAACCCAGGGAAAGGTTTCCCAGCAGCCTGCCTCACTGGAGGGCAGCCAGCCCGCAGGAGACCAGAACATGCCAATTGGGAAATCTGGGGAATCACAGTCATTAGGAAGTTTCTCTGGAGATGGGCGTGGAAGTGGTTTATGAAGAAGACCTCTAAGTGGGGTGCAAGGCGGAATAAAGAGCCTAAACAGAGATTGGTTGCTCCGGTTTATCGGCCTGCATGCCTGGCCAGTGCACCCACTCCCAACTCTGTCTTCCAGGTTTAACGACTCCCCTGCCCCCAAACCTTGCATTGATATCATCATTCCAGTACCTCAGAATGTGGCCTTGTTTGGAGGCAGGAGTCTTTTTTTTTTTTTTGGTTTTTTGAGACAGGGTTTCTCTGTAGCTTTGGAGCCTGTCCTGGAACTAGCTCTTGGAGACCAGGCTGGTCTCGAACTCACAAAGATCCGCCTGCCTCTGTCTCCCGAGTGCTGGGATTAAAGGTGTGTGCCACCACCGCCCGGTGAGACAGGAGTCTTTAGAAAGGTCACCCGAGGTCTGAGGGGCTGGTAAGATGGCTCAGCAGGTAAAGGTGCTCGCGGCCAACCCTGATGACCTGAGTTGGATCCCCAGGACCAAAGCACACGTGGTGGAAACAGAAGCGGCTCCCAAAAGTTGTCCTTTTCTCCTTACCAGTATGTTGGAGCTTGTGCTCGTGTGCACACAGTGAATAGAACCAGTGTTGAGGATGCGTTGCCTCTGTAGGAGATATAAAAGCCTGGTCTCTGAGGTGGTGGTCCAGGATCAAATTCTTAACAGCAAAGGGTGGTGGTCGTCATGTCGACCCCATGGGGCTAGAATGAAGGCTGCGCTGATAAAGCAGGGGTGCTTCTAAGAGTGCCTAGCATACAATAGATGCTAAGTGACAACACGGGACTCACAAGAGGCATGAGGAAACACTGCCACCACCTTCTTCCACCCTGCTCTGCTGGAGCCTCTGGCCCAGGTGATTTAAGACATGGGAATATCTGCCCAGGGCCGCCACACTGTTTCTTCCCTTCCCTCTGGGACTGGAATGGAAGCTGGTCGGTGGGTAAACATCTCTAAAAGGTAGAGCACCATGGGGGCAAGAGACCCAGCATCCTCTGCTCTGAAATAGACTTGGGCCATCTGGTCCCTGTGCCAGAGCATGTAAGACACACACTGCCATCCCATCTCAGTGCTCCACCAGTGAACTCTTTCTAATTTGAACTAATTTAGAGGTTGCCTAATTAGGAAATGTTTGCAAAATTCATAAGATAGAAAGTTTAGTTGATAAAGTGACTCAGACACAGGTGGCAGGATCTTGGACCTGGTGTTGTCTTTGCCTTGGTTGGTTGGTTGGTCTGGGCATTCTCTACCTATACCCTAAGCCTGGGTCTTGTTTTCTTTCTTTCTTTTCGATTCTCCTTTTTCACTCTTTTTTTTTCTCTTCCTCAATATCTCTGTGTCTTTCTCTTTCTTTCTCCCCTCTGTTCTCTCTCCCTTCTCTCTCTTCCCTCTTTCTCTCCCCCTCTTTCTCTCCCCACTTCCCTCTCTAACAGAGGCTAACCTTTCATCATTCATTACGTGTCATCCATCTCCCCCTCCCCATTTTCACACACTCCTGTGTGGCATGGCATGGGGTGGGCTGTTCTGCACAGGTGTAAATGCATATGTATGCAGATAAATGTACATGTGGACGCCTGAGGCCGACGTTGGGACTCATCCTTGACCGCTCGTCCACCCTATTCGCTAAGGCGGGGACTCTCAGTTAGACCCCGAGTTCGCAGATGGGGTTGATCTCAACAGCCAGCTTACTGAGATCCTCTGCCTCTGCCTTCTAGACCCGCCAGCATCTGTGTAGGTTCTGAGCATCCAGAATCAGGTCCTCGTGCTTACACAGAAAACACTTTAACAACTGAGCCTCTCCCAAACATACAACCACTTTTTAAAGACAGGACTCAGTGACTCAGGTAGACTGGCTGTCCAGCAAGCTTTAGAGATCTGCCTCTCACTCACCCCGCCCTCCTAGTGCTGGGGTTATAAGCGTGTGCCACTATGCCCATCTTTTTATGTAGGTGCTGGGGACCAAACTCAGGTCCTCTGGCTTGCAAGGCATTTCTCCGTGGTTGCTAGTTTTGAGATGGTGTCTCCCTGAACTCACAATCCTCATGCCCCAGCTTCTAGAATGTTGAAATTATGGGCTATCTCACTATACCTGGCTAAATTTTCTCCTGTATGTAACGGTGCATCTGTACAGAATTATGGGGCACGGCGTGATATTCTGATGCTTACACACAATGATTACATTTGCACGATTGGCATATGCATCGCCACACTTATCCTTTCTTTGGGATGACATCTGGGGCTCTTTCCCCCTCTTCCTGGGTTGACCCTGGCAGGTGAGGAGCCTCTACAGGAGTCTTTCCCTGCATTTCGCCTCTGTACCTTCACCAGCAGCAGCCCTGAAGTCAGCCTCAATTTCTAGACAACAGTCCACAGCTAAAACCTTCCGTTCCTCCTTTGTCTGTTGCTCCCTACCAGTCTCCTTGTTCACACTGTATGGGAAATGATACAGATAGCGGTTTACTTTGTCTTCTTGGGTGTCAGTTCCCCTCCACAATCGGAGTTATGAGAGCTCCTCCTCTCCAGCACCTAGCGGTGTGTGCTTGGTAATCCTTACCACTCCGCAGAAATACAACAGAGGAGGCTGGGAATGTGGCCCAATGGGTAAGAACACTTGCCACCCAAGCATGAGGACCTGAGTTTGGTACCAGCACCCTCGTAAAAATCCAGAGGTGGCCACATGGACACATACAACCCCACAGATAATGGGGGACAAAGACAGGAGGGTCTGGGGCACTTGCTGGCTCCAGGCCTAGCTCTAAGTTAAAAAGAGACCCTGTTTAAAGAGTACAAGGCCAAGAATGCTAGAGCAGAACACCAGACGTCATCCTCTGGCCTGTGTGCATGTGTAAGGGTTGGGGGGCACACACACACACACACAACAGCTGAGGGGTGAATGAGTGGGTGGTGACCAAGCAGTGGAAATCCCACGAAGGAATGAATGAAATGAAGGAATGAATGCATGTTGAGGGATGAACGAATGGTTGGTGAGTGAACAGACACGTCCCACAGACTACCCCCCTCTACCTGCCTCTTCTGCATCTACACCGAACCCTTAAATGCTCCTTGACCCTGCCCGTCCTCCCTGGAAGAGGTCATCCCAAGACTTAGACATGGCCATTACCTCCAGCTCCGCAGTCAGGAAGCCGTTTCTCCTAAGCTAGCCTGGTGATCATGGCTGTCAAGATGGAGGCAGCTGCAGGCTTAGGAAAGAGCCAAGTCCAGGATCCAAGAGTCAGCAGAGAGATGCACATAGACTCATGCCGCTGCTCTGCCAAGCACACAGCAGGCCTCACTTTCCTCTTCCTCTTTCCAGAGTCGGGCAAATGCCTAGTGGCTCCACCCTTGGGCCTCTGTGGTGGGTTTGTGCAAGCGGGTCTTTGGACCTCTCCAAGGCGCCTACCTCTATCTCCAAAGGAGATATGGTGATAGAGATGCCAACAGGCTGATGCACAGAGTGCACACAGCACACCAGCTTTGACCTTTGACCTGAGCCCGAGCCCAGGTTTTTCTACAGGTAGTATTAGTCCTAAAGGTGGCCATCCTAGGGGACCAGAAGAAAAGAGAAGGAGAAAGTCCTGGCCCCACTTCAAAGAAGTAATTTAGAATGGACCGCATCCTTCCCTGCACAAAGTCTGCGGGGTGGGTAACCAGAGATGCCTGCAGAACTGCTCCCCCAGGCAACCTACATTCATTGCCGTGAGCAAAAAGCAAGAAATAATTGGAGCAGCTGAGTTGAGAAATGGAATGGACAGGAGACATATGCACAAGGCTGATGGCTGCAGCGGATGTGAGGTGGGCAGGAGGCTGTCTGGTTGAGTAGAGGATCCTCTGTCAATGCTTGTGGGGCTCGAGTGGTGTGACACTCTGGGAAGGCCACATAGGAGATAGAGGATTATGTTATTAAGTCAGCAGCTGGCATCCTTTTCCCTAGGAGTCCCTTAATTGGAAAGGGCTGTTAAGGTGCCTCTTCCCAAGGTTGGTGTCAGATGCCGGCATCCTTGAAATGACTCAAAGAGTGACTAACTACCCCAGCTTTCATACTGACAGTCTTGTCTCCAGAATTCCTCGGGTCCCTGGGATTGGTCACCTAGGTTCTCTGGAGGCATAACCCTGAGGTACAGCCTTCAGAAGGATCATGGAAGGAGAAGCTACTCCATCCCACTACACACACACACGCATGCACACAGGCATACACGTACACATACCTGCCACCACAGTCCTTACCTGACTCAGCAGCTTCCACAGCTGAAGGCATCTGTAGTCATTTCAGATATGCCTCCATCACCATGTTTTCTCTTAAAATTAAAGACTCTAGTCTCTTCTTATTTTTTTCTGTTTTGTTGTTGTTATTGTTGTTTGCTTTTTATTTTGTTTTTTCAAGACAGGATTTCTCTTTGTAGCCTGTCCTGACACTCTGTAGAACAGGCTGGCCTTGAACTCACAGAGATCTGCCTGCCTCTGCCTCCTGAGTACTAGAATTAAAGGTGTGTGCCACCATGACCCAGCGGCTCTATCCTCTTCTAATAAGGCTTAATAGTTCACTTAAGACATGGCAGAGCCGGGCGGTGGTGGCGCATGCCTTTAATCCCAGCACTCGGGAGGCAGAAGCAAGTGGGTCTCTGTGAATTCGAGACCAGCCTGGTCTACAAGAGCTAGTTCCAGCGCAGGCTCCAAAGCCACAGAGAAACCCTGCCTCGAAAAACCAAAAAAAAAAAGACATGGCAGAAAAAATCCAGTGGACATATCTTGGGAAATTTCTTTCCAGACGTTTCCTGTATCAGTAGATACTGTTTTGAGGAAAGTGGCTCATGGTAGAAGGAGATGAATGGATGTACTGACTGGCACACGCCTGCACGTCTTCTCCACAGGAAGCTATGGGATCACAAGCAGGAGCAGCCTCTCTGGCTTCTTCTTTACAGATGAGAACAACTCCTCTGTGACCACACGGCTCGCTTCCTGCTCTTCCTGAGGGCCGCCGCACCCCTGTGAACACAAGCCAGTAACCACGCTACCCTTAATGCCTCCAAGGGTCTCAAAATAAACCACCCTAAATATCACTTAGTAGACAACACAGCCAGTGTCCCAACCTGCTGAAAAAGAACTCAAGAGATTAGGAAATGGCGTTCTCGCCAACTTCTCTCATCAGCCATTAATTTTTCTCCATGTTAAATGCCTCAAGCCAATGCTAACAAAATTAAAACTTGACAGAGATAAATGTGAAGTCCTCAGGACTGGAACTGTTGTGCTCCACATAAACAGGTTGAGGGAGGTGAGATAACTCTTGTGGAAAAACTCCCAGGAAACTGAGGCAACGGGAATATGAGGTCCCATTTAGAGAAGCAAAGGGTCCAGAGGAGGAGGGTGCAGCCTGAATGCTGGATTTGCTACTACGTGCTATGCTTCAAGGCACAGAGTTTCTATCTGTCCCTGAAGACAGAGTGGGAATGGAGAAGAAGGCTGTTGGATCCACCAGGAAAAAGAAAAAGTTAAAGATGTATGACCAAGCAGGACATTTAAGGGAAAGACCTCAAATTCCCACCTTCAAGGACAGGGAGCAATCTCTTTCTCTTTCTAGTCAGTGGGGGCAAAAACAATGGGTGAGCACCTGCTCCGTTGCCCACTGCCTTCTTAGACGGTGATGGGGTACAGTTGATTGCAGTGGGTCTACCTCCCCACATGTGAAACAGAGGAGGCCCTCCAAAACCTTGAATGACCTCATCATAACTTTTTTTTTTAAGCTGCAAGACCCTCTTTTCAAAATAAGAATCTGCTACGTTGGCTCTGTTGGGAAGCAGTGGAGTCTTAAAGAGATGGGGCTGGTTGGAGCAAGCTTGGTTATCGGGGGTGTGCCCATGAAGGAGATGGGGAACCTAGCTCCTTCCTTTTTCTTTGCTCCCAGCCCCACAAAGTGAATGGGCGTCTCAGACTTACGCTTTCATCACAGTGTGCAGCTATACACTATACCACAGGCTCAAAGAACCACAAGCTGGAGATGCTATGGGGGAATGCTTTGTCCCTGGTATTGGTTTAATAAAGTGCTGATTGGCCAATGGCCACGCAGGAAGTATAGGCGGAGCAGCCAGACGAGGAGAATTCTGGGAAGAGGAAAGGCAGAGACAAAGTTGCAAGCCAGACACAGAGAAAGCAAGCTGAGAATGCCTTACTGAGAAAGGTACCAAACCACATGACTAAACATAGATAAGAATTATGGGTTAATTTAAGTTGTAAATGCTAGTTAGTAATAAGCCCAACCAATAGACCAAACAGTTTATAATTAATATAAGCCTCTGTGTTTATTTGGGACTGAACAGCTACAGGACTAGGTGGGACAGGGACGTCCGTCTACGTGGAACCTCCGAAACTGTGAGCCAGAATGAGCCTTTTGTCTCTCTCTTGCTGTGTCATGTCACAGTGATGGACAATTGGCTGGCACAGGTACCTTCACAACTTCTGCCAGTTAGAGTGTAAGATGCCATTGAGGGCAGCAAAGCTTAGCCATGGTGATGCTGATCTCTAGTCTATGCTAGCTTTCCTCTAGGTATGTGAGAAAAGAGGGAGAAAAAAAGGAAGGGAGGGGGAGGGAGGAAAGGGGAATGGAGGACCAGAAAAGCTACTGCAGAGTACATATGCATCCAGACTCCCTTCGATTGTTATCCCCAAAGGGTGGAACCCACCATGTATGAACAGATGCTGGAAGGAGCAGAGGTGACATATCTGGAACTGATGACATTCATGAGCTCCTGAGAATAACATGCTTAAGAACGAGATGCTGGGGAGATAATTCAGCCAGCCAAATGCTATGCAAGTTTGATCCCAACATCCATGTCAGAAACTAAGCGTGTTGACACGCCCTAGAGAAGCAGAAGTCTCTGGATCCCACCTAGACCATTTGACAAGTTTCAGGTTAGTGAGAGAGCTTGTCTCAAAGAACAGTGTCATGGTCCTTGAGGAAGGAGACCCAAAGTTGACTTCTGGCCTCCACACATGTACCATTAACACAATGTGTACCCAGGCATGCGCGCGCACACATACACACACATGCACGCACTCACACGCACACACACTGAATGAGTTAACAGGCTATGGATGTTGCCTAGTGTCAGGGTGTTTGCCTGACACTAATTCACAAGACTTTGTATGCCATTCCCAACACTTAAAACCAAAGCCACAGTTCAGGCCCACTGGTATTAATCTCAGCCCTTGAGAGACAGAGACAAGTGGATCTCATACATTCAAGGCCAGCCTGGCCTACACAGTGAGACCCTGTCTCAAAACAAACAAGCTATGAAAGCTGATGAATGGACTACACGACCTTGTTCATAATTCTCTCAAATAAATACATAAAGGGTCTGAGACCCGGTTCAGTGGCAGAGTACCTGCTGAGCATGCTCAAAGCCCCAGGCTCAGTCCTCAGTGCCACAAAAATCAACTCATTAATTCAGTTCAATAACGCTCTAACTGTAGAGCAGAGAACAGTGAAATAGATCGGGAGGATGCTCAGCGCAGGTGTTCCTGGGAGTGTGCAAGCTAACCTTCCTGAAGCCCAGCTTTGCCTTCAGGTTGGACATAGAGATGCATGGCACCCTGATGGAGGCTAAAACCCTTTTCCGATGGCAACCTCGATGCCGGGGGAGGGGCTCCCCACCTCTCTCTTTCCTATTTTTTTTTAGGGCTTTTCCTGCATCATTTGGATTGATTATCGACTTACTCTTTTTCTAATTAGAAAATAGCAGTTTTCTCAAGACTGAAAGTCTTAATTGGAGAGATGTTCGTGATTGTGAGCCAGCGGCAAAAGCGGCTATAGATAATATATATGATATTCCATATTTAAAATAGGGAGTTACAACCATACCCGAGTCCAGCTTGACAGTCTCTCTTAAAACACTTGTTGCTGTCATATGACCCAACAATTGCACCCCTGGGCATTTGTCCCCGAGTGGTAATAAACATATTTCCCCCTAAGACCCGAACATGAACGCCCCTAGCGACACTGCGGGGAACAGCTAGAAGCAGCAGACATCCTCTGGCGGGTCGTGATTCATGGAAGGCACAAGCCACCAACACCCAAACTGGAGATAAATCTCAGGAGAATTGTGCTGAGTGCAGAAAGCCACCCCAAAGGTTACCATGCCATGCCTAAGCTTCCTTAAGTAGATCAGTTTTTAAAAGGGCAAAACTACCACAATTGAGAACCTCATAGAGGTTGCTGTGGGTCCTGGACAGACTAGGGTAGACATGAAGGTATGTGTAGCTATAAAAGGGGGGGCACAACTGGAGAGATCCTTGTGGTGGAAGGTTATTTATCACATGAGGTCAGTGTCACCGCCCTAGCTGTGACATCTTGATAGTTTTGTCAGGAAACTGAGTAAAGAGCATTCCATGTCTTCTTATTAATTCTTTTTATGTATATGTGGGTGTGGTTGTACATGTGTGTGTTCCCCAGTATGGTCATGCGTGGAGACCAGAAGTAGACTTTGGGATGTCTCTCAGCTGTTTCATTATCATGTTTACTCGTGTGTGTGTGTGTGTGTGTGTGTGTGTGTTCATGTGTGTGAGTGCACATGTGTATGTAGACCTGAGTTACTGTTGTGTCTTCCCTTCTTTGTTCTTCACCGTATGTATTGAGGCAGTCTCTGGCTGAAACCAGATCTCTCTCACCATTTGTGCTAGTCCGACTAGCTTGTGCTGAATCCCTGCATCTGCGCGCATCTCCACTTCCCACTGTACATCTCCCAAGCACATCCCACCTAAGATTACAGGCAGACCTCCTTGCCTATCAGACATTTC
>JAQHUG010000264.1:643460-666089 GCA_028555095.1 Dicrostonyx torquatus | reverse complement strand
CTTGAAGTTGTAGAACACCACCACACCTGGCTTTTTACACAGGTCTGGGGACTCCGATTCAGGTGGTCCTGCTTGAGTGGCAAACACTTTACCCACTGAGTCCTCTCTTGACCCCCTGCCCTTATTATTTCTTACAAGGGCATACAAAACTACAGTTATTCAAAATTAAGATTTTTTTTTTAAAATAGAGACTGGGGTCAAGGTGTAGAATATATGCTTTGTATGAGCAAGGACTAGGGGTCAACTCCCAGCACCCCTTCAAACTGTAGGAGAACCTTACCTGGACGTGTGTGCGTAAGAGGTCGTGGGAAGAGAGACCACAGGCCTGAGAAGTCAGCCTCAGGACTGTAGCTCTGAAGAGCTTGTTTTCTTCTCTCCCAGTCTCTTATTATTTGACTTGCTCCAACAAGCAGGTGTGACTTGGTGATTTCTTTAGATCCAGGAAGTGGCAAAAAAAAAAAAAAGGGAAAGAGAAGCATTGGGGGTGGGCGGTGGCGCTTGGCAGTGCTGCTCCCTCCAGAAAGGGCCAGTTCTTGGTCTATGGGAACATTTTTTTAATCTAGTAGCAGGTCCTAGGAATGAAATGGAGGCTGTTACTGGTCCGCTTGAGCCCCTGCCAGTCTCCCAACCCCCAGATGTCTTGGGACCAACCCCTTCTGGTAGTCTGTCCCTTCCTTCCCCAGTCCCTGCATCTGTTCACTGACTCAATCGCGCAGGGACACATGAAGCAAAAGACAGGTGACTCTGGGGCCAGCAGCAGCAAGCCTCCCTGAGTCATCGCCATCGGCCCGCTCGCCGGTTCTTTGCTGGTCCTTCGCCGGTGTTGTCTCACATAGTTCCCAGGGCCTTGGAGGTGAGAGCTGAGGTGATTGCCACTGTGTGGGTGGGGAAACGAGGTTAACTGTGCTCCCACAGAAAATACTGTGAAAGTGCATTCCGCCTATGATGTCGCCTCTGAGATCCTCAGTCTGTCCCCTGCACCTCTGACCTGGGGTCTGGGACAGCAGGGCTGCAGCAGTGCACACAGGTCTTTGGAGCAACAACTGAAGGGAAACAGAGGGACAACTTGGTGTTGGACAGCTGGCCAGCAGCTCATTTCGTAGCCAGGTAGGAAAATGGCATGCTCCCGGCTCAGCAGGGAGACCTTAGTTGGATGCAAGGGAAGACAGATGCGCCTCTGGCACACACCCAGCCAGCCTCCAGAACCACTCCCACCCACTGTGAGGTCGGGCTGGGCAGCTAGAGGCCAGCAGGATGCTTGGCAGCAGCTGCGAGAAAGGCACAGGCTACAGCTGGAAATAGACCAGCTCTGACCAGTTACAGCGGCGTTGGGGAGGGGAAGCAAGGGGAAGTAGCTCAGCTAGAGTCAGTCAGTCAGTCCGCTGACTAGGCTTGAGGAGTTGGCAGGCAGGCACAAAGTGACATGACTCCTCCCCACACCATGTGACTCCCTCTCTGCTGGTGTGTTTAGTGATGGGCATTCCCCCGGTACAGGACAGCAGAGGATAAGGAGAAAATGGATGGAAGATTCTGGAAGTAACAACTGTCCTGTCCTCCCACAGTTACTGAACAAACCAGGAATCCTGCTCTTCCAGCCTCTTAGCCCTTCTGGAAGTTTCTTGGCTCTCTACCATCAATCAGATTGAAGGGGATGGAATCTCGAGACCATCCTAGCATTGGGTATAAGGAATTTGTACCATACTGAATAAGTACCGCCCGATGTTTGCCTTTATGAGTCTTGCTGTGCCTGAAAGGTCCTCTGCCCATTCGTCAGGAACAAATTCCTGGTCATTTTTCAAGCTGCAGTTCTAGAATTCTCTTAGGTCTGGGGATCCCACCTGCCGTTTGGAGCCTTTTTGTCCCAACCCTGACTAGTGGTGTGTCATTTTGTTCTTGAGGATGTCAAGGCTTAAGCATAAGTGATACGGTTGTGATTGCGGCTCATCTCAGTGTGCAGCATCTGCGTCCCCACAGGGCACTAAGCAGTGGGGACTCCAGATCCAATTTCTCTTCCCTCTGCCCCTGTGACCCACCCAAAGCTTCCATGTCTGGAATGAACGGTGTGTGAACCCACAGGACACTCACGGCCTGTGTTTGCCCTTGTTTCTTCCAGGAATCTATAAAGGACACTGCTTCAGGATCAACCACTTCCCAGAGGACAATGATTACGACCATGACAGCTCAGAGTACCTCCTCCGTGAGTGCCAAGTACCCCAGCTGCTTTGTATCAGGAGGGGAGAGGAAGGGAGGGGCTAGAGAGGTGAGCCCTGTGGCCCCAGTTCTTTACCCTGGAGAAGTCCTGAGCTCAGAGGGTGGGGTTTAGCCTAGCGGTGCCCTGACGTGTGGGTGCCCTGAGTGTGGGTGGGTACAGTTGGTCAAGGTCCCAGACCCAGTGAAGCTGAAGCAGTGGGGTGCAGCTTCAAGGGACCGCTGGTGGAGAGAAGCACTTCCGCTGGGGATTTAACTCAGTTGGTAGAGTGTTCGCCTAGCCCATACCGAGCTCTGGGCTCCATCCCCAGCACCGGTAAAACCCAGCTTGGTGACACGTGCTGTAATCTCAGTACGTGGGAGGTGTGGAGCATCAGGAATTTGAGGTCAACCTCTGCTATGTAGTAAGATGAGGCCAGGCTGGGTTACAGGAGCCCCTGTCGCCAGTTGTTTTGTTTGTTTGCTTGTTTTAAATGGGGTTAGAGAGATAGCTCAGTGGTCAAGAGCACTGTCTGCTCTTCCAGAGAACCCAGATTCCATTCCCAGCATCCCCAGGCAGCTCACACCTGTCTGTAACTCCGGTTTCAGGGCACCTGACACCCTTACACCAATGAACATAAAATAAAGTTAAAATTTAGAGAGAGAAAGGGAGGGAGGAAGGAGGGAAGAAGAGAGAAGATACAAGCTCTCTGAGCCCAGTGTGATTGCTCACACCAGTAATACCAGCACTCAGGAGGCAGAGGCAGGAGGATCAGGAGACCAAGGTCCTCCTCTGCTGTGTAGCGAATCCGAGGCCAGCCTGAGCTTTGTGAATCCCAGTCTTGAAAAAGTTCTGCCCAGACCACACCTTCCTGAGGGATGGAGCATCAGAGGCACACTATGTAGGGATTAACTCACCAGCCAAGACAGCTCCCTGGGGTGCCAGGAATCCCAGAGTTGGTGATGGAGGTGGCATGGTATCCCAGAGTTGGTGATGGAGGTGGCACGGTATCCCAGAGTTGGTGATGGAGGTGGCAGAGTACCCCAGAGTTGGTGATGGAGGTGGCAGGGTATCCCAGAGTTGGTGATGGAGATGGCAGAGTACCCCCTGACAGGTGGCCCTGAGTCCCTTCAACCCTGACTAATACAGCCAACAACTCTGCCTATGGGCTGCTCTTAAGCCCTTGCTCCCATCTGGTCCTGTGGCTGAGTGGTGCCTCTCAGGTAGTGTCCGCAGCACATGCTAGACTCCAGAGGATAAACTGCCCCTGCTCCTGCAATCTACCCAGAGTTCATCTGTGGGCCTCTGAACACCCCCTCTCCAAGAAGGCAGGAAGCCACAGCCAGAGGGGCTAGAAGTGGATGCTGTGTCCCTCCTCCTTCCCCATCAGCCAAAAGACACAAAGAGCTGCTTCTTGCAGCTCCCCTGGGGCTCAGGCCCAGCCTCACACATGGAGAATCGATACCAGTGTGTCCTTAGAGAGAGCACAATTCACTATGCACCTGATTATGGGCCTTTTTTTTCCCTACAAGAAAGGATTTGGATTATGAGTCATCTGATGAAATAGAACAGTGTGCAGTTCCCATGGAGCCAAGGCCATGCCAGGCTGCTCCAGCCAGGCCCAGAACCTGAAATAATATCCACCTCCCTTATCATCTCCTCTGTCGCCCTCCTGCCCTCTGATTCTGCATATTAGGGGCCCACTCTCGACCAGGTAAATGGGATCCACTTAGAGTGGCCATAGATCATTGTGAAGGTTGCACAGTATGCAACACAAGGATTGCTAGTTGCATAAATTATGGTGTGAGTGACATCCTTCCCATTCTGCGAGGCAGAGCAGGTGAAAGGGAGCTGGAAGGACGGGGTTGAGTGGCAAGAGCTGTGACCTTTAGGAAAGAATGTGGCAGCTTCTTTGTTTTGCAGCTTGGCAGAGAGAAGCCTTGGGAATAACTCCAAGCAGTGGCACTGTCCTTCAAAAGCCAGAGTTGGGAGCCTCGTGGTTTGGTCCACACAGTCAGCTTCCTGGAGTCCAGGATGGGACAGAGAAGGACAGAGTTAGGGTCTGGAGTCACACAAGCCATGTGACCAGAAACTTTGGCCCTGATGCTACAGGTCTTCCTGCCAGCAGTGTCCCCTGGGTACCCAGAGGACTAGGAGTGCCTCAGAGGGATAGTATCAGTGTGACAGTTGTCTCTCCCACAAAGGACATGTTCTCAAATGTATCAGATCCCCAAGGAAACCTGATGGTTTGTAACAAGCCCAGAGGTACCCAGGGAAAGGTGACAGATGGGCCCTGGGCCTGCAGACTTTGGCTATTGGTGAATTTGGAGGCAGAGGTGAGTTCTTAGTAAACTAGTGTGTGCCGGTTCGGTGGCTGTGGAGATAGGGACACTTGGCCCTGAAAACTGATTTCCACATTCCCCCAGTACACAGGGCAAGCTGGAGCCAGCTGCATACGCAACTCTGAGACCTGTGAAGGTCGTAGTCCCTGTAGCCACTGGGCCTGTGGCTCCCAGGCTGCCCTGATTCTCAGTGTTCAACCTTCTGGTCTCTGTCCAGACTGTTATCTTCAAACTGTAGAGAAGCCCAGGAGAGTGGTCTCTGGGGGCCCATCTGATGAACTCATTTATTCCTTCATTCGTTTAGCAGAAAGTGTGACTCTGTCATGTGCCTGTCACCATCCCGAGCAAGTGGATACAGTGGCATGGAAATAGCCCTGCCCTCCAGGTACTGATCTGTGCACAGTAGTTTGGAGAGCCCAGAAGGTTTTGTGGCAAGGGAAGGCCCCTGACACAGCAGCAGCCCAGTAGGCCCGGAGGCTAGGCGGCTCTCACCCTACCTTAGAAAATTCAAGAATCAAGTCAATCTTGACCCTCAAGTTCCTAAGCCTCCCAGAGAAGCTTGCATTTTGAGTTGCATTATTGTCGCTGGATTTCTGGGGGCCCCTGAGCATTGCACACTCATAGCTTGGGATTTGGGGGAATCACCACCTCACACCCTGCGTAGTCTCTCCGTTGGGGTCTTGTCCCCATGGTCTGGTCCCTGCTTGTCTTGCCCCAGGCCTGGCACCTCCCTCCTAGGTTCAGGATTTCCAGCTAAATGGGGGGATGTCTGTGCCAAGCCACAGCGCAGGTGTCGAGACAGCTCTGAGTCCACAGTGAAGCCTAGAGTAAGTTATAAGATAGTGTCCATCCCGTCCATCCTCCAGGCAGACAAACATCATCCCGTCCATCCTCCAGGCAGACAAACATCATCCCGTCCATCCTCCAGGCAGACAAACATCATCCCGTCCATCCTCCAGGCAGACAAACATCATCCCGTCCATCCTCCAGGCAGACAAACATCATCCCCATCCATTCTCCAGACAGACATATATCATCCGTGTAGCTTGATGTGGTCACATGATGTGACTGACTCTAGCCTCTCACCCCTCAGACACGTGTTTAACAAGGCATTCAAGCATCCAAGTCAAGTGGCAAGGGACAGGTGGTTGCAGGACTCACCTGGATCACTGAGCCATAGGCCTCCAGTGTCTTTGGAGGAACTGGAGCACCCTTCTCTCTGGACCACCTGACTGGTCTTCAGAAGGCAGGACAGGGTCTTGACCTGAGTCTGCCCATCTCAGCTCAGAGGCATGTTTCCGAAGCACACCGGAAGCTTCCTCCCAGAGCCTGCGAGGAAAGCTAAGAGGAGTGGGGGAGGAAGCGCTGGAGAGAGGAGTCTCATTTAATGCCCCCACACAATCCCTTCTCTGTGGAACAAGGGCTCACACTGTATCACACAGAAAGGAGACAAACACCGCCTTCACAGGCTGCAAGGCCCCAAGCCAGTCAGCTGGCCAGGAGGGGCACCTACCCACACTTCCTGACTCACAGTCCTCCACTGGCACCACCAAGGCCCACACAACTGAATTTCTCTAGAGCTGTGAGGACACAGAGAAGGCCGAGCTCTGAGCATCTCCCTCCCATGTCTTTGTCCTCTTCCTCTGACCCCCTTGCCCTCCACCCAGATACTCAGGGTGGAGACCGGAAGCCTGCCATGTGCTCTGGTGGGCGTTCACTTCCTAAAGGGCTGTAGCAAACCATCATGAACCATGCGGCTGAAGGCAGCAGAGATTGACTCCTGGGTGACAACTGGAGGTCTAAAAGGGGACACACTGTTAGGTCCCTGCCCCTCTACATGCTCAGGGAGGGAGACTCCTTTCCTTGACACCTCTGCAGTTTGGGAGCATTAGAATTTCTTGACCATGTCACCGCCCTCTGACTTCATCCTCAGAACCTTCTCCACTGTCTTAGAAAGATGCTTATCCCTGGACTCAGGGACAACTTGGTCCACTCAGAATGGTCTCATCTGAAGGGCCCTAAGGTCTCTAAACACATATGTAATACCTTTTCCACAAGAAGTCAGATCCACAAGGAGAGGGCACAGTCAACCCTTCCAGCACAGCATCACTACTGTGGCCAAGTTATGAAAAAGTGAACTCAGTTGGTCATGGAAGTTCCCTGACCCTGCCCCCCCGACCTTGCTGGCCAGGGGTAGAACAAGGATTCAGACATGGTTCTGTTGACCAGCGTGGTAGGCCACGTCTCACCACATCCTGCTGCCTCTCCTGTGACTCACGCGTGTTGTGAACTTGTCCATCTTCGTCTGTAGGCACAGCGGTGATTTGCAGCACAGAACCAGTCTCTTAGGAAGTGCGTACTGCAGCCAGCCTTGTGCTGATCACCTCACAGAGACAAAGCCAACCACAGCGCAGTGGCCCCCGCTAATTCACCAACTAAACTTGGGAGATTTCAGTCCTTATTCATGGTTTTGCTTTGTGGGATTTTAGCCAACAGCAATTCAAACTTAGGAAATGGAAAATGCCAGAAATAAAGAGCCCATAGGTTCTTCAAGTAACTTTTATTACAGTGTAATGTTACAGTGGCTCTATTTTATCATTAGCCACCATCAGTCACTTTCTATATTTGATTTGCCAATTAAATTAGATTTTATCATGGTGGACTGGCCAAATGGCTCCAGGTAGAGGTGTTTGCTATGTGTGCAAGCCTGGTGACCTGAGTTCAAACACAGAATCCACATAAAGACAGAAGGAGAGAACTGAGTCCCCAGAGTTGCCCTCTGACCTCCACACATGGGCTGTGGCATGTGCACGCACACAAAATAATAACAAATGAAAATGTAAACATGTTGACTTTATCATGGGTATGTATGTATAGGAAACACAGGGCCTTCTCAGATTTGCTATTTGGAATGTGCCTCCTTACAGATGAGGAGACACCGAGTTACTAAAACCATGTTTCACAAGTGGGGAAAGTGAGTTTTTGAAGAGTGGATGGATTTGTCTAAGAACACACAGCATGTCATAGAGCGGGACAGACACCCAGTCCCATTCAGTGTGCTGAAGCCTGTTCCGCTGGCCGTTGATCCAGGCTGGCGCTTGGGCACGTTACTTCCCAGCCTTCTAATGCACCAGTGGTACCTTCAGGAGAGAACTCGGTGGACTGTGAGCTGTCTGAATGTCCATGCCATCTAGAACATTAGTGACCGTTACTGTGGCCTCTCCAGTGCCAGTGAGGGAGACTCCAGTCCCTCTCATCTGAAAGCAATGTGACCTGCAGGCAGGTGTGACTGCTGGTCACTTGACTTCTGGAAGAGTCAACGGCCAACCTAGAGCCATCATTTGCCTAGGTCCAGCAGCAGGACCCCTGGGAGAAACACCCATGGTCATGGCAGAGAGGATGGCTGGACTCACCGCCCTCTCTGTTTTATTCCTACCCTGGCCTAGGCATCGTGCGAGCCTCCAGCGTCTTTCCCATCCTCAGCACCATTCTGCTCCTGCTTGGAGGGCTCTGCATCGGCGCTGGGAGGATCTACAGCCGCAAGAACAACATTGTCCTCAGTGCAGGCATCCTCTTTGTGGCTGCAGGTAAGTCAGGCTAACCCTATGGGACCGGAGCTGCGGCCATAGCACACCTGAGTGTGTGGTCTTCACTGCCAGGAGTGTGTGTCCTGGTGGGAGGGCAGACTGAAATCAGGGCATGGCACACATTGTGAGGGATTGCACACATTGTAAGTATACCAAATGCCCCTGGATCGTGCCTTCAGAAAGGTTAATTGGATAGTGCGCGAATTTCACCTCATCTCAGAAAGGTGGGTGTGCAAAGTACAACCAAGGTACTGGGTTACTGGGTTCTGGCTGTTTTCCAAACCTATAAGAGGGTTGGGAGCTGGCTGAGTTGAATCGTCGAGAAAGAACATGGAGACTCCTGGGATGCCAAGTCCTAAGGAAGTTTACCATGTAAAGCCAGGGTGAGGGACTGGAATAGGAAGGACAGAATAACATCCATTTACTTAGCGTAGGATTGTGTTGGCTGTTACAGGCTAGCTAGAGATGAATTGGAGGATATTGGGGAGTTGGTGGGCTATAGGTAAATGATGCATTACCCTGAGGGATGTGGTCATCCCAGATTTCAGGTGCTACTGAGAAGTGTAAAACCTACCTCTCACAAACACCCACGGGTGACTGGACTTAGTTGCCAAGCTGGCTGTAATCCCAGCTGGGAAGTGGAGGCCAAAGAATCAGGAGTTCTGACTGGGAAAGATGGCTCCGTGGTTAAGAACACTGGCTATACTTGCAGAGGACCGGAGTACGGTTCCCAGCACACGCATGGTGGCCCACAGGCATCTGTAACTCCTCTTCTGGAAGATCTGATACCCTCTTCTGGCCTTTGCAGGCAGACACGTGGTGCATGCAAAACACCAATGCACATATACATAAAATAATTTTTTTTAATGGGGACGAGGAATTCAAAGCCAGCCTCAGCTACCTAAGGAGGTCTGAGCCAGCCTGGGTTACATGAGACCCAATCAAAAGGAAAGAGAGGAAGGAAAAAAGAAAGGAGGGAGGGAAGAAAAGAGTGTAAAAAGAAAAATTAGTTACCAAGCCAGGTGTCGTGGTACACGCCTGTAATCCCAGCACTTGGGAGGTGGAGATGTAATTGGAAGTTCAAGGTCTTTCTCAGTTACTTAAGTTCAGGACAAGCCTGGGCTACATTAGACTCTTTCTCAAAACAATAAAAAAAATAAATTACCATAATAAATAAATATGGAGAAGAACTGGCTACCATCCCACCTTCAGGGCCCTGTTCTCTGTCCTGTCATTACTGCTGTGAGTCTGACCTCTAGTCTCTCCTGCCCCGCTTCCCTTTCAGGCCTCAGTAATATCATTGGCATCATTGTCTACATCTCCAGCAACACAGGAGACCCCAGTGACAAACGTGACGAAGACAAGAAGAACCATTACAACTACGGCTGGTCTTTTTACTTTGGAGCCCTGTCGTTTATTGTGGCGGAGACCGTGGGTGTCCTGGCTGTAAACATTTACATTGAGAAAAATAAAGAGTTGAGGTTTAAAACCAAGCGGGAATTCCTTAAGGCCTCTTCCTCCTCTCCATACGCCAGGATGCCCAGCTACAGGTACCGGCGACGGCGGTCCAGGTCCAGCTCACGGTCCACCGAGGCCTCGCCTTCCAGGGATGCGTCTCCCGTGGGCCTGAAGATCACCGGGGCCATTCCCATGGGTGAGCTGTCCATGTACACGCTGTCCAGGGAGCCCCTCAAGGTAACTACAGCTGCCAGTTACACCCCGGACCAGGATGCTGGCTTCCTGCAGATGCATGACTTCTTCCAACAGGACCTAAAGGAGGGGTTCCACGTCAGCATGCTGAACAGGCGGACGACTCCCGTGTGACCTGCCCACCGTCTCAGCGCCGGCCTCCCCCAGAGCGGCTGTTTGTGTGGCATGCAACAGGGTGACCCTTAAAATTATAGACAGTGAACTGGAGCCGAGGGCAACCCTCCCTGGCTTCCAGAAGATGCCATGGGCTGGCTTAGAGTGAAGGAAGCCTAGATACCAGAATCAGGGCTCAGGTAGAACCTGAAAGGCTAACTTTCTCCCACGACAAGGTATATTGCTGCCCTCTGGGTCTGAAATTTCCCAGGAGGCCCAAGAATTTTCCAGAAGCTGCATTGGCCTGCCTCTTGGGAACTAGGAAACCTGTTACGCCAGAAGAAGATGTCAAACCCTCTCTCCTTCCCTGGGCGCTGGGCCACAGGAAGGCTTCTTCCAGAACTGGGACCACTGAGCCCCCATCAGCTGCTTCCCACTCAGATGTTCCTGTGTCCTGGAGCCTGAAATGAACCGAGGCTTGCTCCATTTCCCTCTGTGTCTCCCTCTCTCAGCTTCTGTCCAACAGCCCGGTGGAGCCTATGGTTGGAAATATCATCTGTCCTAAAGAGAAAGCTCTGTGGCTAACTGGTGCTTCAGCCTTGAGCTGTCCTGCGGCCGGCTTCTCTCCACCTCAGGAGACCTGGAATCTGGGGTAAAGGCAGAGGCTCTGCCAGCTTTCCTACCTGCTTCTGAAAGTTTCTCCCGAGCTCAGAATAGGCAAGACCTACTCACTAAACTTGGAGATCTGGAGGATTCCATGGGTCTGAGGAGAGGTAGGCACGCAGCCTCTTGCTGTGTCCCTCCCCACTTGCCTGAGGAACCACTCTGACCCCTGATGGGAGGAGGGCCATTCCCACCTCCAGACTGGTGTTCCACGACAGATGTATAAACTTCGATACAAGAAAGGGAAACCTGAGGGTGAGCAGAAACAAAAAAGAACAAAGAAAGAGCATCCGTTTCCAGGTGATTCTGAATCATGACACACTGAAAACATCAGGAGAACAAGCTGCGGTCAACTCCTCATCCTAAAAAGTAGCAATGGCATCACCCCCAACTGCTGTCATTATAATTTATTCCGCCAACACCCGAAGGACTCTGTGGACATTTGACTCCAGGGGCCGTCCTGGGCTTTCTAACTTTGCCTGAATCTAAGGATGAGTTCTGTGTTTTACAGTTTGTCCGACCCTTCCCCCTTTCCCTCTTGAGGTGAGCAAAACCCATGTGAGCTGTGTCCAGATTAGAGGGAACTCTCCAGGAAGTGGAACTCACCCCCTTTTCTATAACACACGTGCTTTCTAAGGACCAGTTGTTTCTTACTTTTTGAGACTTCTTAATCCAATCTTGAACAGTCATCTGTGACCCCGTAACTGTCTCACTTAGAAGTGACAAGCCAATTCTTACCTCAGTCACCTGCTCATGGAGCCCCCCCCAGACCCAGGTCCATTTGTCCTTCCCTGCCTGCCCTCCATTGCCCCCACCACCCCGAAAGAAGACATCCCATGTCATAGCTGCAGCCATCTGCCCAGGAGCTGCTGAGCTGAGATGTGAGCGTGCTACATCCCCTCCTGGCCAGGTGGGCTCCTGAGCATGTGTCAAAGCCTGCACTGGTGCACAGCAGTGAGCACCAGTGTCAAGATGTGTGGTTTGTCCCTCTGCAGGCCCTGTCCCCAGCCACCCACCTCCCCTCTACCACTGCTGTAGCATCTCTTGAGGCAGAAGGAAGTCCCGACCCCCAGGGAGACCCAACATCTGCCTCGTGTCTCTTCTGGACATAGAGCAGCCTATGGTAAACTTCCACACAAGCCACCTTCCCACCTGTGCTCCCAGAAGTCTCCACGAGTCCACATAAGAAAGCTGTGTTCCGATGAATCCTACCTCTTGTCCAGTCCCAGGCAGAGTACACAGGCCCCCTCCAGGGACCAAGAAAGAGCTAGAAGGAAAAGGAAGAAGGGACGGGAAGGGGAGGGGGCTAGAACACAGGGAGAAAATCCTCAACTGCTTCAGCCCCCACAGCCTTTCTCCCACTGACTGTTGGCCTCACTCTGGGGACCCTGGTCACCAGCTTCCTCTCCCTGTGGGACAAGGGGAGTGGAGCTGGGCCCCACTGCTGACAGGCTCAGATCTGGCTCCCTCTCTGAAGGGACATGAGGCCTGAGCCCATCTTCCCACCCTTCCTCATTCCTGCCCCCTCCCCTGTGTGTCTTACCAGTTAAGCCCCTGTGATCCTGTACCCACCAATGGTTTGCAGTTGTTAGTTCCGTCTCTCTTTTTTTTAATTAAATAAAAACATTTTTAAAATGTTCTACTTTTGATATGGTAGGTGGGGTACTCCCCTGGGGTCCTGATGGGTGTCTAGTATCCCAGGTGTAGGAATTGTGTGGTGAAGGTGAAAGGAGGGTGGCAGGGTGAGGGCAGGCAGACACCATGTGGACAAGACCGGCTTCTCGGGCTTGACTCTGAGGACCTCTGGAGAAGGTACCACTAAGACGCCTTTCCATGGATACACTGGGAGCAGCTGAGCAAGTCACTGGTGAGACTTGACAAAAGCCTAAACTCCCCGAGCCATGGGAACTAGTAGCTCAGCATAGCCAGGGGCACATTTTCCAAGGTGCCTTTCTAAGGCGGGAAGAAAGAGGACTAAGTAACCAGGACACTGAGTTTGGACAAGCTGAGGCAGAAGTATGGGGACAGCAGGCCCCAGCCTCCTAGGCTTGATGGCTTTCTCTGGGATCCAGGATGCGATGGATCCTCTCGAAGGAGACACTGCCTGAGACAAGAGGCCAGTAGGCTTCCCTTTGCTGTTAGATGACTGGACCCCCGAAACCCAGTCAACTGGGCAGCCAACTGCCACTGCCCCTGGCACAGGGGAGGGACGAGATAAGAGAGGGAGAGAAAGGGCCAGAGTGACCCATCCACCCAAGCTATACTTGGCAGATTGTACAGGCCCAGCAACAGCTGCTCTGGGTCTCCAACTTCCCCCCTGTGCGGCCTTTGCTGGATATCAGAGGCGTGATGAAAGATCTTCGGTGACTCCCCTTATTCTACCCACCCTATGGGGACCTTCCCACCTCATGCCACCATCCCTGTCTTGCAGGACTACGATCTGGAATTTTCTTCCCAAGGGTGATGGGCTCGCATGGTCTCTGGTCTCTCAGAAACCGAACTCTTCTGCCTCCTTCGAAGGCCTCTTCCATCCTGGTCCCAAGAAAGGGCACCAAGCTGGGAAGCCGAGAACTGCTGGCCTAATACTTCTGCCTTCTCCCAGCCTGTCTGAACTCTGTGTTAGATTTCTTAGTTCCCTTTCAAAAACATGTCCCTGGGTATGCTGAGCCACCAGGACAGCCTGGAGAGTTCAGGTTTTTGCTGGGGCCCACCAGTGACCATGCTGTGCACCTGCTGTGCTGCTAGCCTGGAGCCAGTTCTGCCTGGAGTTAGCACCTTGTGCCAAAACGCCCATGTCTACTGTTTATTCTTAGCCTGGAGGAAACCCTAGCTCAGCAGAAGCTGTCCAGCCATCCTGGGCAGACTCTCGTGCCAGGCTGCATTTAGGGACTTGCCACCACTTCCTGCAGTTGCATGGTCGCGTGTTTAGTTCAGTTAAAATTGCTGCCTCCATAGCTTGTTAACTAACTCCTGTTAGAACCAACACAGAAATCAATGTACTCCTTTAATGCAATAAGCTCCAGGGCTGGAGGTAAGGGATGGTTCAGTTAGTAAAACACTTGCTTTGCAAGTGTGAGGACCTGAGTTCAATTCCCAGAACCCACCAAACAGAAAAAAAAAAAAACCCTCAAACCTAAGGTAATGGGCACGGACAATTCCAGTATCGGGAAGGCAGAGACAGGAGGATCTCCTGGTATTCTCTCTGGCCCATCAGATGACCGATGACCTCCAAGGTCAATGAGAAACCATGCCTCAAAGGAGAAAGAAAGACAGAGTTCCTGTGGATGGTCTCCATACATATGTGCACACGTGAACCACTTCCCCCACACGTTTATATATCTATAAAGTAAGCATTCATAGCCTAGCCATAGGTCAGCTCAGTAGCCACCATTCTAGCCTTCACTATGTTACTTAAGAGTAGGCCAGCTACATGCTCAACAGCCCCAAGTGAAAATGCTGATGATGAAAGACCTTCATTTCTCATGTTAAGTGCACCCAGCAGAGTGTGGAGGCAGCCCTGGTCTATGCTCTCAACACAGACACTCACAGGCCCAGGCTGTGGAGGTTCTCCTGTGGCAGGTAGAAGATGTGAGTAGATGATTTTTGGTTTTATTAGACCAGGAGTTGTGACTGGCTGTCCACACACCATGGGCTAGAACTCAGTCATATCTGTGCATCTAAGAGAAAGAAAGTAGGTGCTATACTGAGGGTGTTGCTGTGAATAGATACCATGACCACAGCAACTCTTTTTCCTTTTCATTTTTCTTTTAGTGTTTGATTTTTGGAGATAGGATTTCTCTGTGTAGTCCTGACTGTCCTGGAATTCACTCTGTAAACCAGGCTGGCCTCTGACTCAGAGATCTGCCTGCCTCCGCCTCCCGAGTGCTGGGATTAAAGGCGTGCGCCACCACTGCCTGGCACTCTCACAAGGAAAACATTTAGTTGGGGCTTGCCTACAGTTTCAGAGGTGCGTCCATTGTCTGGATGGGAAGCATGGCAGCATGCAGACAGACAGGGTGCTAGAGAGGTGGCTGAGAGTTCCGCATCTAGATCAGCAGGCGGCAAGAAGAGAAAGTGACACTGGGCTTGGCTTGAGCTTCTGAAACCTCAAAGCCCACTCCCAGTGACACACTTCCTCCAACAAGGCCACACCTCTAATGATGCCAGTCTCCATGAGTCTATGGGGACCATTTTCATTCAAACCACTACAGTAGGAATGTAATCTGTAGAGGAGAAAAGAGTTTGGGGGACAGCTGACGAGTCTCAGGACCTGCTGGACAATTTTGGTACCTCTGTGTTCTGCCCTCCTACTCCCAAACTTTCTGAGGAGTGTTCACCTAAAAGTAAAATCTTTGTGACAGTCCCAACCCCCATGTGTCCTAAGCCTCTCCTTGGGATCCTACATGGCATCTAGGCTCAATGCTCCAGATGCCCTTTGTATAAAATGGGCATGTGTCACTCTCTTCCCAAGTGAGGCATAGGTTTGAGCTCATGCTGTTATCACCCAAGAGCACACCATTCAACACGTGACCAGCAGGCCTGATGTGGCCTCATCCCACCTGCTCATCATGGAAGAAACAAGTTCAAAGGTGGGGAATGTTTACATGAAATAAAGGAAAGCACCCTTTTCAATTTCATAACCATTAAAAGGAGACACATCCCCTGCCCAATGGGAGAAGAGATTTTACACTGTAGGGGACACTTGCCAATGTCTGGAGACATTTCTGCTTGAAGCAGGTGCAGCTGGGTCTTCTGGGAGTCGCCGAGGAAGGTTCTAAATCTTGTACAGTGCCCAGAATTAGCCTCTCACCCCTCAGAATGGTCTGTTTCAAACAGTAAACTCAAGACCAAGCCTGACTTCAGGGCGGAAATCCAAGGCACAGAATGGGGTGGTCACCTGTGCAAGATCACACAGCAGCTTTGGGGTACGTGTGTCTAGACCATGAACATAAAACACTTTTTTATCTGGGCAGTGGTGGTGCATGCCTTTAATTCCAGCACTCAGAAGGCAGAGGCAGGTGGATCTCTGTGAGTTCAAGGCCAGACTAGTCCACAAAGTGAGATCCAGAACAGCCAGGACTGTTACACAGAGAAATCCTGTAAAAAAAAAAAAAAAACTAACAACAACCAAAAAAAAAATTATTTTCCACAACCCTTTTTCCTGCCATGTTAGGATTTCTGCATCATCATTGACCCACAGATTTCCAAAATAGAAATTGGAGGTTGAGGAAGGACATGAGAAAATGGCCACTGCGGGTGAAAGATGGAGCACCTCCATGAAGTCTTTGTCCCTGGATTTGGGGAACAGAATGTTAGGAGAACTGAACAAGCCCTGAAGCATGGCCCAGTGTGACATACGGGCACACAGCACGGTGGTGTCTTCTTCCTCAGCCCACATCCAGCAGCTGCAGTGATGTGGCCAAGGACCAGGAAAGATCCCGCTAAAACTTCAGTTCCTCCTGCCTTCCTCCTAGGGCAGCCGCAGTGATCAGCCTATCACAGCTCCATCCCCACCATCCAAGGTTGCCACCAGGGTCTTTGAGAGAATGAATTAGATTTTAAATAAGGAAATGCTTTAAAATACCCAGTTTAAACACTTCCTTTGCGGGTCTGGAGAGGTGGCTCAGTTGTTAAGAGCACTGACTGGTCTTCCAGAGGAACTGGGTCCAAATCCCAGCAAACACATGGCAGCTCACAGCTGTCTGTGGCTCCAGTTCCAGGGATCGACACCCTCACACAGACACTTTCAGGCAAAACACCAGTGCACATAAAATAATAATAAACGAACAAACAAATTAATATAAATGAATAGAGTGTTCGCTGACAATTCTCAAGGAGTTTCCAATGTTGGGTTCTAGAACAGCTCTCGAGGGGGACAGTCTGAAGACCAGACCTGCCCACGCATACTGCTTGTAGTATGCCTACATCCTGTTGAGTCCTCCTGTGGCCAGTTCCACTAACAACCACTTCCTGCTCCTTTCATGTCCCCCAGACTTCTGGGTAGCATTTCTTCAGGTACTTGTAGGCCCCATCTCGCAACCTCTATTACCCCATGGGGAAGTGTCTGGCTCCCTAAAACTCACACACAGGACTGAAAAAGCCCAGCAGTGCCAGAGCCTAGCTGTACCAATAGAGTACCTTTACCAATGGCCCACCGAAGTGGAGCTGCTGGAGCGGGTCTCACAAGAGGGAGGAGAGCCCAGAACAAGCCCCTTGACTTCAGGTCCCTGCTGCAGGAACCAGATACCACACCTGGCTGCCCAACTCCCAAGATGAGAGATATGAAGTAGAGGAGGGGGACCTTGGAGTCCAGAGGGCAGATGGGGAAGATACTCTCAGTAGAGATATTTTTAAATTTGCAGCTTTCAACAAAACTGCTGCAGCAACCTCAGAAGCCGAAGCCTGCGGTCCAAGAGAGTTGCCACAGCGTGCTTATGCCTGCAGGGGAGGGGCTTGTCCTTCCTGGTCTTTGTCCCCTGATAAGCATTCTAGGGGAGAAGCTCCTGTAGGACATCCAGAACTTACAAATAAAATTGCAATAGCCAAGTCCCTCTAAAAAACAATAATACACTTACCTCTTCAAATTCTATGGTCAATGTCTTTATCTTTAAAATATAAAAAATTATAAGGATTGTCCATCAACAGACCTGAGTTTTTGGAACCCCAAACCCATGTGAAAGACTCAGGCATGGCAGCAGCAGATACCTGTGACCCCAGGGCTGAGATGGGCTGAGGTAGGTAGATCTGTGGCTTGACAGCCAGCCAACCAATCTAGCTAAATCAGTGAGCGCTGAGTTTAGTGAGAGACCTTTTCTCAAACAAAAATGGAGAGCGATAGAGGAAGACACTCAGGACTGACCTCTGGTTTCTGCATACATGCATATGTGCACATACCTGCACATATGTGTGCACACACGCATGCACACACACACATGTGAAGAGAGAGAGAGATTTTGGTTTTTTGAGACAGGGTTTCTCTGTGTAGCTTTGGCTGTCTTGGAACTCACTCTGTAGACCAAGCTGGCCTCGAACTCACAGAGATCTGCCTGCTTCTGTCTCCTGAGTGCTGGGGTTAAAGGTGTGACCACCACCCCCGCCCAGTTGAGAGAGAGAAAATTTTAAAGAAGAAAAAGTGTCAGTCAAAAGTCCTTCTACCCAAGAAAAAAAAGCAGTTAACATCTTGGCACCCATAAAAGGAGGCGGGAGAGCTGTGGCTTCAGGTGTTGCCTCTGTTTCTACTTGCTGGTTTTGACCATGATATTCTTGCCACGGCATTTTTTTTAAGAAAAAAAAAAATAATAGTAAGTTCTCATGTGTCCCTGACTGGCCTAGAATCTTACAGTGTAGCTGTAACTTCTGATCCCCCTGCCTCCACCTCTCGAGTGCTGGCCTTGTAGGTATATACCACTATGTCCAGTTTATGTAATGTAGAGGGGATGGAATCTAAGGCTTCATGTATGCTACATAAGTGCTCTACCAACTGAGCCGCATCCCCAGTCCCCTACCCATACCTTTAAGCAGTCTTTAAAAATGTATTTTTGTCTTGCTGTGCTGAGAATAAAACCCAGAGCCTCAAGCATGCTAAACACGAGCTTTACCAATGAGCTATGGTCTCAACTCCAAACCACGATTTAGTGGCTATCAGCAGTGGAGAGACAGCATTTGAGTGGTGTCCCATTGCTGAACACTGCCATTTGCTTGCCCACAGATGACACCGGATGGCATCCAGAACCAGGATTCTTGTAATTTGATGGAGATCTGGTGAGCTCTCTTACTCGGGACTGCAGGCCAGTTTTAACCGAGGGACTAATGAAAACCTCACGCTTGGTGTGTTTCGTAGTTTCCCCCCACTGTTGTGAGGAACTACCTGGCAAAAGCAGTGGAAGGAAGGAAGGCTTTGTTTTGATGCTCGGTGTGAGGATGCAGCCCATCAGAGCGTGGTAGGAAGAGCATGAGGCAACTAGTCACATGACATCCACAATCAGGAAGCAGAGAGATGAACGCTGGTACTCAGCTCACTTTCTCATTTTCATTCGGTCCAGGATCCTCATTCATTGGATGGCTCCGCCCATGTTCAGGGTGGGTCTTCTCTTCTCAGTTAAAATAATCTTTTTATTATTATTATTTTATGTGCATTGGTGTTTTGCCTGCATGTATGTCTGTGTGAGGGTGTTGGATCTGCTGGTTCTGGAGTTACAGACAGTTGTGAGCTGCCATATGGGTGCTGGGAACTGAACTCAGGTCATCTGGGAAAGCAGCCAGTGCTCTTAACAGCTGAGCCATCTCTCCAGCCCCAATTAAAATAATCTTAGACAATCCCTCACAGACATACTCAGAGGCCAGCCTAATCTAGATGATTCCTCACAGACATGTCGAAAGGCTGACCTAGATGATCCTTCACAGACATGCCTAGAGGCTTGACTCCCAGGGAATTCTAGATCCTAAAATGCTTCTTCCCAACAGACTACACTCTTGCCCATCCTCAGCCATACCAAAATGCATTTCCCTCTACTCCTGCAGTCCATCAATTGGGGAAATCACTCCAAACCTAGGAGCATTAAACAGCCATTAAATATGGGCTGGAGGCCTGGCAAGGTAGCTCAGTGGCTAAAGGCATTTGCCACCGAGCCTGAGTGACGGCCTGACTTCAGTCCCTGGGATTTTTGCATCAAGCAGGAAACCAACTCCCAGAAGCTGTACTCTGACTTCCACACATGTACACGTACACACACACACACACACACACACACAGAGGCGTGTTTCCACACATGTACACGTACACATATACACACAAGTATACACACAGGCATGCGTCTTTCCACACATGTACATATACACATATACACACAGGTACACACACGCACGCACGTTGTGTGCACCCGTTAAATATGCTCAAGGGTTCTCAGTTCAGCAGGGCCAGAGCCTCATGGTCCCTCTGCTGCACAGCCTAGAGCCTCTACTGGAAGGCTCCATGGCTGAATCTAGAATCACTTGGAGACTCTTGCTCAAAGGTCTGATGTAGGAAGCAGCATATTGAATGCCTATCTTCATGCCTAGAAAACCCCTCAGCGCAGCATCTGGACCCAAGGACAGGTGTCCTGAGGCAAGAAAGAAAAGTGTAAGTCTCAGAAGATGGAAACCCTTTTCTGGGCTTATGTGAAAAGAAGAACATTCCTGATCTGGACTGAGGATGGCAATTCCAGAAGAGGTGGCAGAGATACTGCTGTGGTTGCTTTGACAATCTGTCCTGTCCCCAGGACCCTGCCCTAGCTCTAGTGATGCCCCTCCCATTCTCCATTTCCACTGTGCTCTCTAGAACTCCTCATATCTTCAATTCTCTTCACCAAGTCTCTTTCCCCCTGCCTGGAGAGGTGATTTCACAGCCTGCTGTAAAGGCCCTGCTCCCCCAGGCCTCTCTGAAGAAAGTGACACACCCTGGAAAAGCCCCTGCCCAGGTTTCCAGGATAGCACCCATGACTGCCCAGTCCCAGGGGTATGTGATGAGGAAAAAGAAATAGCTGGGGAATGTGTCGGTTTTGTAGAACATTAATTTAAGATATGTTGCATTTATTTATGCTGTGGAATATTTGTTGGCTATTTTGTTGAAAAAAAAATGTTACACCCTTTTACTCTGCATTTATTTAACTCTGTGAAGCTGTGTTACTTTGCCTCCCTAAAACACCTGATTGGTCTAATAAAGAGCTGAATGGCCAATAACTGGGCAGGAGAGAAAAATAGGTGGGGCTGCCAGGCAGAGAGAATAAATAGGAGGAAAAATATAGGCTCAGAAGAAGGGAAGAGTGAGAAAAGGAGAAGGAGAGAGGACTCCAGGGGCCACCCAGCCACAGAATCAGCCATGAAGCAAGAAGGAAAGAAAGCTATATAGAATAAAGAGAGGTAAAAAGCTCAGAGACGAAACATAGTTAAAGAGAAATGGGATAATTTATGTTAGAAAAGCTGGCTGGAAACAAGTCAAGCGACGGCCAGGCACTCATAAGTAAAAATAAGTTTCTGTGTATTTATTTGGAAGTGGGGTGGGGGGGGGCAGGCTCACAAAAGTTAAAAAAAAAAAAAACACCCAACTACATGTATAGTCCGAAAGGATGCTGGGACAGATATGCCTGAGACATGCAGCTTCCAACAAAACTGGCCAGATGATTTTAGGAGCAGAAATCTGGAAAGAGATTGTCATGAACTCCCAGGCTCAGAGTTACAAGAGGAGGCAGACAGCCATGAATAAACCACCAGAAATTCTTTCCTGCCGATGCCATCCCCCAACTACCTCTCCACTACGCCTGCATGTGTACCAGGATGGTGCTTCTGCCTGCAGGCTTCCTTCATGCCACAGTCCCATCACATGAGTAAGGATCAGTGTCGGAGAGGAAAGTCACTCTCATTGACTCCCTGGCCTCACAGCTCTCTGGCCCTCTCGCCTGTGTGGATACATATATGTGCATATAAATAAATAAACAGGTACATCATATTTTAAATGTTAAAGACTTTGAGGCAAGGAGGTTGCCCTGGATTACCCATGTGACCGCAGTGTTTCACGGAAGTCCCGGAAGTGGAGGACAGAGCGACAGGATTGCAGGCTTTGAAGATGGAAGGGGCCCTGAGACAAAGGTGGCCCTCAGAGGGTGCAGCTGCATGGAGTGTTTGTTTTCTTCCCCCAGAGGCTCCAGAGTAACACAGCCCTGTAGACATCTTCCTTTCAGCCCGGCAAAGCAGCCTGAACTGTGAAATGCGAAATGTGGAGTATTGAACCACTGAGAGTGTGACAGTTTGCTCCCAGAGCAACAGAAAATTAGTACAGGGTTCCTGAACATGCCTCAGCACCTTGCTGCCTCCCGGCAACCATTCTTGAAGCCCCATCTAAGCTGTCACCCTATCCTCACAACAGCTGTGTTGGCTTTCCTAGTTCCTTGGACCCTTCCCTATACTCCTAGGCTTGGCCTGATCTCCTGCGTCACTAAGGAAACAGGAGGCTTCAGAAGGTAACAGCTCCAGTCTCTCTGCCACCTGCAAACTGCTCCATCCCATGAGCCTCCTCTTCCCTGCCTAGGCAGAGGAGGGAGTCAGCCTTCCCCTCCCCGTCTAATGCCAGCCCTCCCATCTGATTCGATTGCTTCTGCCCCCTCCTCTTGAATCTTTTTTCTAGATTTATTTTGTGTGTGTGTGGTTTTTTGAGACAGGGTTTCTATGTGGCTTTGCAGCCTGTGCTGGAACTAGCTCTTATAGACCAGGCTGGTCTCGAACTCACAAAGATCCGCCTGCCTCTGCCTCCCGAGTGCTGGGATTAAAGGAGTGCGCCACCACCCCCCGGCTCTAGATTTCTTTTATTTAGAAATTATTCTAAAGCCTTTTAATTAATTATTAGTATCACTGTGTGTATATGATGGGAGTCATGTACCATGGCACCTACGTGGAGGTCAGAGGACAGCTTTATGGTGGCAGTTCTTGTCTTCCATCTTTATGTGGGTTCTGGGACTTGAACTCAGGTTGTCAGGCTTGGAGGCAAGCACCTTTACCCACTGTGCCATCTCACCGGCCCGTGACCTTCCCTAAGCTAACATGTCACAGGAATGGTCTATGCTAGCTGTCTATCCTCCCTTACCTGGCATCTATTCCTCAGCTATGATCATAAATTATTGTTTGTGGCATTGTTTTATTGCCTGTCAGTGGCTAACATCAATGGGCACTTTTTTGACCTGGGCCTGTGTCACGCCTCACCTTTTTGGCTGCTGCCTTCTAGAAAGCCTAGGCTTCTACACTATAAGCTCAAAACAGGTGACACTCAGGGATTTGTAAGCTGCCTAGTCAGGATTTCCTCCAATTGGAGAAAAAAACCCACCGATCCATTGACAACAGTGAGTTTGAGTTCTTGCCAATCCAAGCACTTCATGCAGCTCAAGTCTTCCCTGCACATTTGGAACATTTGTTTGAGCTTGCACCCTTTCCTCCTTCCTGAGCCTTCCATGATACAGTGAGCCGGGTCTAGCTTCATAAATGAGAATAATGCGCATGGCAGAGAAGCAAGCGGGGAGAC
>JAQHUG010000264.1:617857-641285 GCA_028555095.1 Dicrostonyx torquatus | reverse complement strand
GCTTGGGAGCTGGCGGCTGGGGAACACAACACACACCTCTCCGCCTACTTACAACAAGTAGAAGGAAAGAACAAACCCCACCATGTTACCCTTTGACCTCCACATGCATGCCATGGTGTGAGACTTCCCCAGTCCCCATCACACACACAGTACAATTTTTAAAAAATTGGTCAGGCAGTGGTGGCACATGCCTTTAATTCAAGGGTTTCTCTGCGTAGCCCTGGCTGTCCTGAAGCTCACTTTGTAGAACAGGATGGCCTTGAACTCCCAGAATTTTCCTGTCTCTGCTTCCAGAGTGCTGGGATTAAAGGTGTGTGCCACTATGCCCAGCCCAATTAAAATTTTTTAATTACAAAAGTAAATGATAAGAAAGAAAACACTTCCACACATCTCAGCGTTCTCCTGACTAGGGCTCTCTGGCACAGTTTGTCTTTTTACTTGGTTTTGGGGACTTTGCAAGATCTGACCCCCATCACCTCTCTCCCTTCATTTTCTTTTAACAAACCACAGGCAATGTTTTCAAGTCTTGGTCCTTCTCTTCCCAGTGGCCTCCGTATTTTCTTCTTCCTCTCTCAGCTGCATCCCCCCCCCACCCATCCTCCTGTATCCTCCTCAACTCCCTCCCAATCTTCTGACCGCATCCCTGCCTTAGCATGTTCAGAGCCAGCTGTCCCTCAGATTACCTCAGTGGCTCCCTAGAGGGACTCACAGGATGAAAAGCTGCTGTCCTGATCGTGACCATTTGCTCTACTTAATCTTTTAATGTAACTTACCATTTCATTTTTAAGGGTACAGATTAAAATCAGCAAAGGAAGAGAGTCCACATGGCGGAGCACAGAGGAGGCCAGGTGTGGGCTTCCAGCTGAACTTGCCTAGCAAAGTAATAAGGTCAAGTATAATGTCGCATGTCACTGCGTATGCCAGCACCCACCAGTCAGGACAGCGCCTATGCCTTCCTGTTCAGAATTTCCTCTTGAGGTCAAATAAGACTGTAGTGCTTGCGCCAATGGCCTTGGCATTTTAGTACCTAGTTGGAGTTAAACGACTGCTGAGGTTAAATCCTTTGGCATGGGCAGGGGCAAGGCATAGATCCCTTCCCATGATGCACCTGACTTTATCACATGCACACTCAGTTATGCATAGGCATGAGATGGTAAGTAGGGGCGTTCTCCTAAAAGTTCACTCAGCAAACACAGCCTGTCTTACTGTGTCCGCCCATCGGGTGCCCTATCTCCTGTCCCCTGATGCGTCCTGGAGAATGTTGGACAGAAACAAATCACAGAAGGGGAAGCCAGCAAGAAGTTGCTAAGGGAGGAGAAATTTACTCTGTTGTTTGAAGAGGCCTGTGCTGTATATGGCCTGATGCAGGTGAGGGTCGTGGGTCACAGGATGCATTATTAGAAGATAGGGTGCCAAGGCCAGTGGCACCCCAAGTTGCAATGCTATTCCCATGCTTGCCCGCCTCCATTGTGTCCCCCTAGGACATCACTTAGAAAGTAAAGGTAAATTATCCAAGTGTTACTAAATCTACCCCTACTGCCATTTCTTAGGTCCATGTGACCTTAAACACATGGAAATTTCCTTTTTGTCCTCTAGTGGACTAGAGTATATGATCTATTGTCCCTTTCTTTCAGCCCAACCATCCATCCAACCATCCACCAGTCACTCAATAACCACTACATGGATTCTACCATGTGCTCAGGTCTGGGCTGAGCCATTGAAGGCGATCTAGAAGGGGTACCTAGCATAGCCTTAGTGCAGGCCTTCTGGAAGTTTCTCTCCCATCTAGGAAAATAGACCTATGTGCAGTCTACATATAACACTACCATTTGTTATATTAGTCTGCCCAGACTGCTGTTAATAGAGCAAAATGCCACAGGCCAGGTGTCTTAAACAAGCAGAAACGTATTCCCTCACAGCTCTGCTGCCAGCATGGTCAGGTTCTTCAGAGAGTTCAGACTCCTTGGCTTGCAGACAGCTGTCTACTCACTGTGTCCTCACATGACCAACAGAGAGACTGAGACAGCCCTGACCTCATCTTATAATCCCATCAGAACGGCTCTACCGGCGTGACCTCACCTAATTCTCTCCTCAGACCTCCGCCATTCAAATAGCATCGCTGCCACACTTAGGGCTTCCAGATGTGAATTACAGGAGCCATAATTCAGCTCATAGCATCTGTCATGGGCTAAACTGATAAAACCATCATCTTAATCCTCCCACCAGCTCCCTCCAGGCCAATTGCCCTGCGTTCACAGAGGAAAGGGCGGCTTAGAGAGGCTCAGGACCTGCTGGAAGCCACACAGCTGGAGACCGGCCCAGTGGGGTGTGATCCTGAGGCCACTGTGTCCCCAGTAAACTTCTGCCCACTCTCTGGCTGCCCTTGTGGAAACCTCCCCTGCCTGACGCTCCAGGAAGCACCCACACTGAGTAATGGCGATTCCCATTACCCAGTCCCGGCTTCTGAGCCCCTTCCTGGCTCAGCAAGGCCCTACATGAGTTGACCAAGAAAGCCTTTAAGCAGAAAACAGTGTATCAGGAGAGATATAGCAGAGAAGAGAAGCAACTCATCTGCAGTCGCTGGAGCTGCCAGCCAAGCTGCGCGCATCACACAAAAATGGCTTCAAAAAGAAAAGGCCATCAATGTTTAATGCTTCCACTCGCCAGGGTGGAGGACTCAACACACGCCTATCCTCCCCTCCCCCTGCAAAGGAGAATGCAAGAAGTTGCTTAGTGGCTGCCCTAGCCACTCTTAGCTGTACAGTGGCATGCTGGCTGATACTGACTGTACCCTGGGCTAGACCACATTCTAAGAAAACCATTGGCAGTACAGGAGAACAAAGGGTGCCCCCCATGCCAGGAAATTCCAAATGTATTTGTACATCTCCATACAGGTCTAATTACTAAGATTAAGTCACTCTTTGTTTTCTGGATCCTCTGTCTTCAAACACCACACATGTCCAGTTCCCCAACTGCTGCTTTGCCGGGCATGTGGCTCCCATTGGCTGTACCTGAGGCCACCCAGCATCCTCTAAGCATGGGCTGCCTAAAGGGGCTCAAAGGCCGTGTGAAGCCTTAGGTCCTCGAAGCTCTGCACGGAAAAGACCAACTCCATGGAGACAGATGTCGCTGAGTGGGGACAACAGCGGGTGTTAGCAAAACATTCGGCTACGGGTCATCTGCACTTGATGAGCTCTGGGGAGAATGCTGAGCTGGGGAGGTTTATACTGAGGCTCTTGGGAGACTCTACCTGGCGGCAGGGGGGCTGTTGTAAAAGGACAGTTCAGCGGGAATTACATGAACACCGGCCCCTGGATGCAGGCAGTAGGTTCCAGGTTAGCCCAGTGGCCCTGTTCGTCAGATCATCCTAGCTCAGTGCTGGCTCTGGACTGCACTGTGGATTCCTCTTGCACAGTGTAGGTTTATGACACCTGGATTTTCCATCTCCCTGCCGTGTGAACAAATGACTTTTTGTTTGTTTGTTTGTTTTTTGAGACAGGGAGACAGGGTTTCACTATGTAGCCCTGGCTATCCTGGAACTCGCTCTGTAGACCAGGCTGGCCTCAAAATCACAGAGACCCGCCTGCCTCTGTCTTCTGAGTGCTGGGATTAAAGGCATGTGCCACCACCACCCGGCTGACAATGACTCTGTGTCTGAGTCTGTATGTCCCTCTCTATAAAGGGGGAGTGACAGTTGTACCCACCCCGTGGATTAGTGCGAAGATTAACATGACAGCCTGCTTCTGTTGTCTACGAAGGAATCGCTGACAGGACTGACTGAGGGCAGAAGAATTTCTTTGGCTCACAGTTAAAAGATTACAGTCCAACATAGTGAGGATGCCAGCTTGGCAGCCAGGGCTCAGCACAGGCAACAGGAGCTATGAGGCATGACTTGTTACATCTTAGTATATCAGAAAGCAGAGAACTCACCGGAAGCGGCCAAAGCTCTCAAGAACCCTCTTCCAGTGACCCCCCCCAGCCCCCAGCCATGCCTCCCACACTTGAATTCATAACACACCATGATGTGGAATAATCTTGTACACTGTGAAGATGTGCTGTTCTCGTTGTTAATAAAAAAAAAAACTGATTGGCTGATGGCTACGCAGGATTTTCGGGGCAGAGAGAATGCTGGGATGAAGAGGGTAGAGTTTGAAGAGTCACCAGGAAACAAAGAGGGAACACGACATATTGGAGGACAGGTAAAGCCACGAGCCACGTGGCAATACATAGATTAATAGAAATGGGTTAATTGAAGCTGTAAGAGCTAGCTAGTAACAAGCCTGAGCTATCAGTGAAGCATTTATAGTTAATATTGAGTCTCCATGTCAGTTATTTGAGAACTGGAGGGCAGAAAAGAAAAGTTCACCTACAATATCAACCTGGAGGCAGGTCTCCAGGAGAGGGCAGTGAAGTGACTGCAATCACTTTTATCTGTAGGGTCAGCACTCTGTGGTTTCTCCACACCTTGTGAGAGCCTTCCTAAAACCGTCATAAACCTGAGCCTGGGATTTTGAGGTGCAACACCCTGCCCAACTCAGGAGTTCTTGTTCCAGTCATGTGCCAGCCTCATGGGTTCACCCAAAAGGGGCCTCCCTGCTGAGCTGGGACAGAGGAAGATGGCAGGACCTCAGGAGCTGAACTAGGAAACACATGACCCTTAGACAGAGGTCCTAAACTTTCCCAAGCTCCCCATATACAATCTGTCTGTATCCAGCTTGTTTCCTGTCGTTCACCTATGAACCAGCCTCCTACTGTTTGTGAAATGGCCCAGAGATATAAACCAGCTGGTAGAGTGCTTGTCTGGCATGCACAAGGCCCTGGCTTGAGCGCCAACCATGCCAGTAACCCCAGCCCTGGGGAGGCAGAGACAAAGAGAAGAAAAATTTCGAGGACTCCTTGTCTACACAGTAAGTTTGAGGCTAGCCTGGGCTACATGAGACAGTGTCAAGAAAGAAAAGTGGTGAGGGGAGCATAATAGAAAATCTTTCCTCTCCTGCCTCTGCCAAGGAACAAAACTGAAAACAGTTCAAAGACTGGCTTCAGTCTAGTTCATGGCCTCTTCACCCTCCAGGCTGTTCTGCGTGCTGCAGACAGCTGGGTACCAATGGCAGAAAGATGCAAGGACTGGACAGCCCCTCTGGTCCCAGCTGCAGGGACTTCTCAAGCTGGGCTCAGGCCAGTTGGCAGTGGCTGTGGGAGGATGAGGTAGGACTTGCCACTTAAGTGCTTGCTTGGAGGGTAAACTCTGTAGGAGTTTCTTCTGGTGTCCTCCAGACAATTTTCTGTGTTCCTCACATCTACCAGTGTTGGTGGCTGCCTTGGCAGTGTGATACAGGATGACCCATGGGGTCCCCTGCCCTGACACAGTAATGCCTTCTGGTCCCGAACACTCACACATCTAGTGAACCTGTTGCTCACTGTTCACACACACACACACACACACACACACACACACACACACACACAAAGTCTGCTCTGTAGACCTCTCAAGCCACTGTCTAGAGCTTTCTCCCTCACCCTGGGGGGGATATTTCTAGCCCCCAGATGAGAGAAAAGCCCTGAAACCCGAGCAGAAGGTATCCTCAGTGACACGCCTAGAGACAAGCATTAATAGAAGCCTCCCTCAGGCCGATGACACGTCTGGGCAGCTGCTCCAAATGCCCAGTGTCTCTCAGTCCCAAGGCCAGCCCACTCTGGCTCAGCCAGGCACATTAAACTTAGCTTCCACTCCCAACTCCATAGCCGCTGCCACCAGCTAGCCGACTGTCACCTATCCCTGGGAGACACTGCTGCCCCCTGCCCAGAGCACCTACACCCCAGCCACCATCATGTCACAGACCAAAACACTGAAGGTACGTGTGACCCTCTTCTTCATCCTGGTGGGAGGAGTGCTGGCCATGGTGGCTGTGGTGACTGACCACTGGGCCTTGCTGAGCCCACACCTGGAGCTCCATAACGAAACTTGCGAGGCAGCCCACTTCGGCCTCTGGAGGATCTGCACCACGCGTGTTGCTGTGCATGACAAAGAAGATAAAAATTGTGAACGCATCACGCTGTCGGGAGGTAAGTTCCCCGTTCTCTCTCCGTCTTTCCATTTCTCGTCCTTCCAAGACCCCCAGATAAGTTGCCTGTGGGAACAGAGTCATTGCCAGTCTTTCCTGCATAGGACCAGATGGGAGCGACCGGGGTAATTTTTACTGCTAGAACCAAGATGGAAGATGAGGGTGTTTGTCTCCAGGTCCATCTTGTGAGGCCTGGGTTCTTGACCAAGTGCAGGTTGCTAGAGTTAAGAGATTCCCGAAACTGTTGGTCTACCAGACCCGGGACTTCTGGCTCCAGCAGCAGATGCTTGGGGTTGATACTCAGGCATCTCGGCTCCATTCTCTCCCTGTACAGATAAGCTGGTGACCCTAACACCTCAGGCTGGAAGGAACATATGGGGCTGGCTGGCTCCTTCCTCAGCCTCTAAGCAAAAGTACTGATAAGACTACCACTAGTCTGTCAGGCCCTGCAAAAAGGATACACCAGGTTCCTTCTTTAGTACTGAGAACTTCACGTGGCTAACGCCAGAGCATGAAATTAAGCAGGGGGTACTTGGCGGTCAGGGTGCTGGGGGAGGCGGCTACGTGGCTGTGAAGCAGATGTGGTGTGAGTGCCTTCTTAGGGCCTGTGGTCCTAGTACGGGTTCTCCCTTAGTTCCCATCACTCAGATCCTCAGGGTTCCCTTCCATAGCGATTGAATGCAATTCTTCCATTCCCTATCCACACCTTGCAAGTTCCTGGCCTGGGAGCTCGGGCATTGGCGTGATGTGTTTCTTTCTATCATGTCAGTGTAGAGCCCCTGGGATTTGGAGCAAGCAGATGATACATGATAGAAAAGAACACGCCAGGGGAAAGGAGGCCCAGGCTGTACCCATCATTACCCTTTGCTTGTTTTACCCATTAAAGGATTTTTCTTGTTGACACAGCATCTTGAGCTAGCTGTTTAGTCGGTCTATGGAATGCTGGGGATGGAACCCAGGGCTTCATGAATACTACTAGGCAGGGACTTTACCATCTGAGCTATGCCCTTATCCCTGTGAAGGGCTCGTCAGACAAGACAAGACCCATCTCAGCCCCTGCTTCGCCTGCCGAAACAGTAGGATCACTTGTAGAGCTCACAGTGTCTCCAAGTCCTCCATGGACCACAGCATGTGTGGCTCTCGTCCTGATGCTCAGAATGACTCCTTCCGTGTTCTGCCTCACGCTTGCCACTCGAGCAGTCAGTGATAGGTCTCAAGGACCCAGCAGTCTGCATGTGGAACGAGGAGCTCACCCTCCTTCTCTTCTCCTCCCTCGTCCTTAGCTCTTGCTTCGGGGAAAACCGGGCGGGTGTCACTCATCACAAATCTGCTGGGGAACCAGAGATTTGTAATCACTCAGCTGTCTTGGAAACACAGAGTCTCGGGGTGGAGGGCTTGATGGGCATGAACATGTGCTTGGAGGCTATCTATCACACAGCCTGATGCCCACACCCCTTGGCTACTCTACACACTCGTAAACAGGTGTATCCTCCGCCAACTCCCTGGGCAGGGCAGGGCAGGGCAGGGTGAGGCAGCTTCTCCAGGGATCGTGCGTGTGGAGGGACACTGGTTCTGTTCACCTGTCCTTAGAGCCTGTGCCTTTTAAAGTCAGAGCAGATGAACCCCATCCGTGCAGAGACAAGCTGATGAGAACACCAGCCTCAGGGGACCAACAGGCAAGGCTTGGCCTGGGGCCTAAGCGGAGTCTGTTTGTCTGCCTTCTCGCCCCATCAGCTGTGAATCATACCGCCCACACTTGTGACACCGAACCTGACCTCCCCCAGCTGTCTTCTCAACCCTGCTCCTGCAGTCAAGCGGACATCATTTTCCCTCCCCATCCACCTTTTCTGTGCTCCCCGGGAACTGTCTTTTCTGAAAGAGCTCTCTCACTCATCAGCAACTATATTAAAGGCACAGCCATGTAGGGAGCTGTGTGAGTGCTAACTCTGGGCGATATGAGAAAGAAAATGACCAAGGGAGAAATAACCCTTCCCCCCCTGCGTCTTCACCCTCAGTGATGGCGATGGCGATGCTGGGAATTGGGGGGAAAGATTCTTTATTTTTCAGAACTCTGGAAATTAACCTAAATCTTACAATAACCTGGCAAGTGCTTATTCAAGAAAAGCAGGAGACTTGAGAGAAGTAGCTAATTTTTTGTTTGGTTGGTTAGTTGGTTGGTTTTTTTTTTTCAAGATAGAGTTTTTCTGCGTAGCACTGGCTGTCCTGAAACTTGTTCTGTAGACCAGGCTGGCCTCAAACTCACAGAGATCCGCCTGCCTCTGCTTCCTGAGTGCTGTAATTAAAGCTGTGCACACCCCTGCCCATGGAAACAGTGAGTTTTAGGGTGCTTTAATTTCCTCCCTTCTGTTGTGTGCCCAGAAGCTACTCCCTCAGTAGCAGTAGCCCAACGGAGCAGATGTTTCATGCTCGAGAATACAGACATCACAAGATTAGCTCAAACACAGCAACAGGAACACGCCTCGGGAGGGAGAGCCAGGCTTGCCAAGTTACCATGTTGTGTGTATATTTAAAAACTACCAGCCATGCTGGGCGGTGGTGGCGCACGCCTTTAATCCCAGCACTCGGGAGGCAGAGGCAGGTAGATCTCTGTGAATTCGAGACCAGCCTGGTCTACAAGAGCTAGTTCCAGGACAGGCTCCAAAGCCACAGAGAAACCCTGTCTCGAAAAACCAAAACAAAAAACAAAAAAAAACAAAAAACAAAAAAACCAAACAAACAAACAAAAAAACTACCAGCCCTTAAGAAGGGTGTGGTGGCACATCCCTTTGACCCCACACTGGAGAGGCAGAGGCAGGTCTTTCAGGCCAGTCTGATCTTCACAGGGAGTTTAAGACCAGTCAAGGCTTCATAGTGAGACTCTGTCTCAAAAGCAAACAATCAAAAACGAAACAGAAAGAAAAGAACTATGCGGAGTACTAAGATGACGTAGATAATATGTGAAGAGGAAAGCCACAAACTAGAACGAGCCTTTGGGATGTTTAGGCATGGACAAAGACTATATTACATTTATTTGTTTGCTGGTTTGTTTCTGGAGGACGTTGGAGGACGACTCGAGGAAGTCCCTTCTCTCCTTCTACCGTGTGGGCTCTGGAGACCACATACAAATCATCAGCCTGCTGGTCAGTGCCTGCTAAGACAGCTCACCAGCCCCAGTTAGACAAAGACTTTAAATCAGCAGTTTCAAATATGTTCTGAGAACTGAAAGAAACCATATCTAACGAATGGCAGAGGACAAGGATGCCCTCATGAAATAGATACCAATCAAGAGGCAGAAATTAGTTTTCAAACATCAAATAGAAACCCTTTTGAGAAGGACAATGATTAAAGTAGAAAGTTCACTAGAGGGAAACTGAGCAAGCAAATGGAAAATTCTATGAACTTTAAAAAAGGTCCATGGAGATTCTCCAGGCAGAGTATTAGGAAGGGGGAAAGGGGCAATGGCTCAGACACATGTGAGACACCATCATATGTGTCACAGGAGTCTCCAGAAGAACAGAGGGAAAAAGGAAGAACAACTGCTTGGGAAAGATAATGACTAAAAGCTTCCCCCGTTCGATGAAAAACATGAACCTACAAATCCATGAAGTTCAATGAATTCTAGGTAGTATAAACTTGAAGAAAGCCAGACCTACATACATCACATCTAATCTGGTGAGAGATACAGAGAATGCTAAAAACAGAAAGAAAGTCAAGGTTATGGCGGTTTATTTGTCAACTTGACACAATTTAGAATTACCTGAGAGAGAGCCTCAAGGAGGAATCATCTATACTAGTTGGTATGTGACGTGCCTACGAAAGGTACATTACTTTATTGCTCTTTGTTCTTGACTACGGATGTAACAAGCTGTTTCAAATTCCTGCTTTTCCAACTTCCCTACTATGACCCGGAACTCTGAGCAGACACAATTTTCCCAGCAAACAGAAAAAGGAATCTAAGACGAGGAACTGTCTCAGGTTGCTTCACTGTTGCTATGACATAACGCTAACCAAGAACAACTCTGGGAGGAAAGGGTTTATTTCAGCGTTCAGTTACGGTCTCTCATGGAGAGAAGCCAGGACAGGCACCTGAGGCAGCAACACAGAAGCAGGAAGTGAGCAGAGGCCACGGAGAAGAATGCTGCCCTACTGGCTTAATCTCCCTGACTTGCTCGGCTTGCTTTCCCATACAACCCAGGACCACATGCCCAGGGCGGTACTACCCACAGTAGACTGTGCCCTGCCACATCCAACATTAACCAAGAAAATTCTCCTGGAGCCAGAGAGTTGGTTCTGTGCTTAAGAGGTCTTACTGCTCTAGCAGAAAACTCAGGTTTGGTCCGCAACATTCACGTGGTGGCTCACAACTCTCTTTAACTCCAGTTCTAGGGACCCTGATGCTCTCTCCTGACCTCTTCTGACATTATATGCCCCTGGTGCACATATGTACATTCATGCACACACCCATACACAGAAATACATATTTTGAAAGAAGATACTTCACAGATGTGCTCCCAGGCCAATCTAGTGGAGGCATTTTCTCAGTCGAGAGTCCCCCTTCCTAGGTGGCCTGAGCTTGTGTCAAGTTAGGCAAAACTGACCAGCACAACCACTTATCACACACATGAGATTCCTTTTATTATTATTATTTTATGTGCATTGGTGTTTTGCCTGCATGAATGTCTGTGTGAGGGTGTCAGGTCTTGAAGTTACAGACAGTTGTAAACTGCTATACGGGTTCTGGGAATTGAATTCAGATCCTTTGGAAGAGCAGCCAGTGCTCTTAACCACTGAGCTGTCCCTCCAACCCCTCATGAATGTCTTAATAAGATAAAGATTATTTTTCCCAGACACCATAGAAGCCTGGAGATCATGGGAGGCTATACATCTGCAGCTGTATCCCATACATCAATATTTTGGTCAACGATGGAGCATATGTAAAAGAATGGCCTTGTGGAATTATACCACATGGTGATGTCATAGTTATCCTACTTGGTGTTCATACACTCTATAACATTTACACAATGACAAGATCACCTAAGCCACACACAGTTGCACCAGCTCATCTAATCTCACAGAAACTTCCAGGAGACCCGTACATTCATCATCATTCCATATCACAGATAAGGAAAATGAAGCTCAGAGGACACGGATAATTTGAGTGTGGCTGTGTGATTAACAAGCAGGAATTTGTCCCTAGACATTTGCCTGTAATGTGCACTTTCTTAGTTACTGTATCATAGAGGTTTCGTTCTACAAATGGTTTCCATTTGACAAGGAGGAACACTAAAGCTGGCATGGCCTTCCCCAGGCTAACTACCTAACACAGAGAGATTCAACACCCAGGTCCTAATCCCTAGCTCCCTTGCTCTCCAGAACCATCCCATAATGCCCAATGGACATACATACACAACTCCTAAAACCTTCTGACTCAAGAGGCCGCAAGGAGTCCCACATAGGATATGACATGGTCAGAGACAGCCAGACCGAGAGCTGATACAAGGCCGTTTCACTAGAACCCTTTCTGCCATGATGCATTGGAGGTTCCTCACAGGATGGGCAGGACAGGATGCCTCGTGTGAGTTTTCCACTGTCCACAAAGAGCCAGAGAAATTCTGCTCTGTATGAGATCAGCACCGAAGCTTGGTTCCAATGCCTCCTGAGCGAGAGGAGGGGCTTTCCCAGTTTCCAGGGGAGACCATGGATCAGCTAGGAAGCCCCAGAAGGACCATTCCCTGCCCTTGTTTCTTTCAAGTTCTGCCTCTCTAGGGTAGCCCCGGCAGCCCATTTCTCTACACACACATCTCTCAGTGCAAGGATTATGGGTGTAAGAGGAGAATGACATCACTGATCTTGGGTATCTCCAGGGCTCCCTCCCCTACACACAGGCTGAGGCTGCTGCTCCTACCCACAGAACTCACACCAAGGCTCTCTCCACATGAACTTGTGTTGGGGGTGCCTGAAACTTTAACTAGGCTCCCCCATGGAAGAACGGCACTCTGGGGATACCTCCAGCTCATCTTAGGAATTCTTCTGTGCAGGTCAGAAGGACATACATCTTTATAAGCTTGCTGAAAGCAACATGGGCATCATATGTGAGACTGTCTCCCTGCTCCAAGCCACTAGTTCCTGGGGTTTTACACATAAGTTATTTCTAATGCAATAAATCTGCACTACCAAGTGCTTGCTACCCTGGTGATATTCTCAGTGATAACTCAGAGCTCTCCCCTGCTAAAGGTCACCTTGGGGTTTCATGTGCCTGCTCCTCTTGGTTCTTTGAAATTGCCACCCTAGATTCTGCACAGCTGGTGACTGAACCATACTATAGCAGCCAGCCACCCTGCCCAAGTTCCCAGGCAAGCCCAAACTGAGCTCATTATTTTGTTGTTTGGCTTTGAGACAGGGTTTCACTATGTAGCCTTGGCTGGCCTGAAACTCACAATGTAGACAAGGCTGGCCAGGATCTCACAGAGATCTGCCTGTCTCTGCCTGCCCAGGTGCCAAGATTAAAAGTGTGTGTCATCACACCTGGCTGTGTATATTTTTAAGAAATAGCCCAGTTCACATTTTTACATCACTGAGTTTTGTAGAAAAAGAAATCTCAGAGACAAAAGGGATGACAATGACCTCGGACCCCATCACAGTCCTGGATTCTCTTGAAACTGGACCTCTGTTTACTTTGTCTAAATCAGTGTCTGTGTCTGCGCAGTGAGGGGACAGGACTCATCAAGGCAGAGTGTGAGCCCCAAACCTATACAAGGTGTTATACCTTCTATTGAGGAAAGAAATTATGTCAGAAAGGCAGATGCAGGAGGGTTCGGAATCTATATTGTACACAGGATTGTCCCTATCATCCTACCTGTGACAAAATGGCCCACTTAGGGCCTGCTTCAGATAGTGTGTGTGTGTACAATACATAGATGTATGTGCAAGTTCACATGAAAGATAAAGGGCTACACACGGTGTCTCCGTTATTTTCCACATTATTGTTTGAGCCAAAGTCTCTCACTGATTTAGCTAGGCTGACTGTCTGACAGCCCTGGGAATCCACTTGTCTCTGACTCTCCAGCTTAGCATCACAAGTGGGCAGGTAACTGCACCACTACCCCAGCCCTGAAGGTGCTGAGGATGGGACTCAGGTCCTAGCACTTTGCGCAGCAAGCACTTCGCCGACTGAGCCATCTGGTTTAGACTCTTTTAATGCTGAGTTTCCCAAATACTACCATCCATCAATGGGTCACAAGTGTGAAAAACTAAGTCACATGAGGTGTGCCCATCTGTGGGACCCTGTGCCATCCTCTAAAGGTGCTGGTTTGGTTGGTTCTGAATGAGACTGATGTCTGATGTGGCTACTCCATCTTTGGAGCCCTCAGGGACTTGTGTTCTGCCCCAGGACAGCCCTCTGGGTCTGGAGCAGATACATTTCTCTCAGGTTGAAAGCCAAGTACACGGGCCTTCTTCATGTGCCAAGTTCAAGAGAGAAGACAGGTCAACCTATCTGTCCTCTGGTGCAAAGTTGAGGATATTGGGGAGAAACTGAGGCTTCCAATAGTCCTAATGTTCCCTATCCCATCACCCACATGTGAGGGCATTGAATGGAGGAGGAGGAGATATTACGTATACTACCCAAGGGAAAGAGTCGCCCCAGGGACACCTGCCTTGTCCCCAAGGCACGCAGCCTACTCCAGTGCAACTGGATTCAGACTTCTCTGTCCTGATATCCAGAATGTCTGTCTGTACTTCACTGTCCACCCTGAGTGGAGCCTGGCATTTATCTGACAGCAACCGACTTCCCAACATGCCATGCAAGAGTTGTCTCTGTAACCCAGAAGGGTCAACCATCCGTGATCATCAGGCTCTCCAGGCTTCCTGTACCTCCCAGTCCCCATTCTGAAGGCTCTTAACTCACAGCAGAGAGTAGCTGCAAAAGCAGCTGACCATGAAATGCACTTGAATTCAGTTGATTCTTCTTGGAGGGTTTTCAATGGCAACTGAAATTGGCCCTTAGAGAACAAAACAGAAAATGTCCCTTTGTCCGGAGGGAGACCCAGGGAGACGTGTCACATAGCGTGAGCTGTTTTGAGGCAGTGATTCAAGAGCATCTACAGCTACTGATCTCATGAATATAAGAGGGTTGCATTATGCTTTAAAATAGCCACGGACGCTGTGAGAAAAAAAAGCGCAGTGTTGAGTCTGACATCACCACTGGTCTTCAGACACCCCAGGTATCTTGGCTCAAAAGAAAAGGGATTTAAATATAGAAGCTTGGGGAAAAGGCAGCTTGCTGCCAGGAACAGTCACTGCTGCTAGGCCAGACCCCATCTCCAGGCGTCCTGGTCCTGGACCTTGGGAGAGGCAGCAATTGAACTTAGGAGGCATGGAGAGGGACAGGATTAAGTAGCAGTAAAATGATGTAGCCAGATAGAAGAAAGCCTTCATCCCGTTCAAAGCCACGATGGTGGCAGCCTCGAGGTACATATCTGAAAGAAGCTGGGCACCAGTCTTTGGGAATGAGCTTTCCACTGTGGCCTAAAAGGGAAACTGTGAATCCACACTCAATGCCATTGAAACTAAAAGCAGAGATGTTTTTTACACTAAGGGAGACAGAAACACAAGAAAAAGACACCAAGATGGGGCCTCGCACAAATAAAAAAAAAACAACCTACTTTAGTTTTCTTAAGAAACAGAAAATAGGGAGGAGGGTGTCGCACAGTTGGGAGAACATGCACAGAGCCTGGGCTCCACCCCCAGCACCACACAAACCAGAAGTGGCAGCAAGGACTTGCAGCCCCAGCTCTAGGGAGGTGGAGGTAGACAAATCAGAAGTTCAAGATATCATTGGCTACATTTGGACAGTCCGTAAATTCAAGGCTAGCCTGGGCCATGTGAGACCCTGTCTCGAAAACATACAACCAAACATGAAATAAAGTGAAATAACTCATTCGTATACTTCCTAATTGAGTAATTCACAGGTAAAGAATATTGAATGTACTCAATAAGGACTGCTATCTTTGGTGTCCTGTCAAGTTGTGAAAGAGACTAATGAAGAAAAGTAAAGGAGAAAGCTGGAAGTAGAATTATATATAAGATCCCCATGACGGTATTTACACTACATCCCTCCCCTGCTGCCTATAACAGCTAGGTCTCAAGTCTAACTGTCCACATGGCCTCATGACAGTGCTCAATGGCCAAGAAGCTTGCTAGGGGATGTTTTGTCGGGGGTCTACATGACTCAGGTCATGAGGGTCTGAAGAAGTGACAGGCAGAAGAGCCCTCTGTAGGGCAGAGCTGGGGTGCTCAACCTGAATGAGCATTCGAATCTTCTGGAAAGAACTCTCTCTTTCCCTCCCTCCCCCACTTCTCTCCCCCCCACACCCCGTGTGTGTACATTGTGGGGCTCACACACACTTGTATGTATGTGTTTGTGGAGACCAGAAGTTGACAGCTAGTATCTTCCTCAATTGCTCTCCACCTTGCTTTTTGAGATAAAGTCGTTCACTGGAGCTCACTGATTGGCTGGACTGCTTGTCAATGAGTTCTAGGGATCCGCTCCCCAGCATTGGGACTATAGACACACATCCCCTTACCCAGCTTTTTCCGTAATTGCTGAGAATCCTCATGCTTGTGTGGCCAGCTGAACCATCTCCCTAGCCCCTGGACATCTTTTGAAAGACACTGCTCCCCAGGTCCCTCTGCGAATGGAGGATAAAGGTCTGCTTCTGCCTTAATCCAAGGTCCCTCAGCATCACCACTGTTAACATTTCACACTGGATAACTCCATGCTGTGGCAGGCTTTCTTGTGAAATACAGGTCTTAGTACAATCCCTGGCCTCTAGGCATTGCCCAGAGACCCCAGGAGAGGGATCCACATGCTAAGATCGTTGATTGGTTATTTGTTAAGCACGTATGCCCCTACTTCAGGGACATATGAGCCTGGGTTACCCCAACTGCCTAATTGGCTCAGGGCTTACGTGCTGTTTGTCCCGAGAATCCATCATCCTTTACTTCCTGATGCTGTCCCAGCATCCTTTGCCATCCTTTATCTGCTGAAATGGCTTGCTAAAGGTCAGGGGAATGTTTGGCCCAGATTCAGAATGTTGGGGAGGATAGGCAGTCATCGGCCCCTGCATGCCCTGTGGGGGAGACACCTACCCTTTCTACCAGCTCACAGACTGTCTCCTCCTTCACAGACAAGAACTGCTCCTACTTCAGGCATTTCAACCCAGGAGAGAGCTCAGAGATCTTTGAATTCACCACCCAGAAAGGTGAGGCCCTGGAAGGCAGGGGTGGCGGGAAGCCACGTCCGTCACCAGCTGCTGGGTTAGGAGTCACTTGGCAGAGGCATGCTGACTCCCGCTTGGGATGGAAAGCAGCTGGAGGCTGGTGCCCTGTCACCTGCCCGCACACACAAGCAGCCCTGGGTCCAGGTACTCAGAGCACACATGTTGGTGCAGACTTGCTGGCAGGCTGTAAGCTGCCACAGGAACATATTCCATCCTGCGGAGCCAGAGGAAGAAGTGGTACAGCTCACAGTGCTGGAGCAGGACCATGGTGGGGTGGTGAGAATCTCTGTGGGGACAGTGGTAGTCCTGCCCTCATTTACTAACAGCCTCCTGGAGCTGAGGACACATGGTATTCCTGCCCTTCACCAACAGAACTCAGAAACCACATCAGCAGGAAGAGCCTGGGCTGTGTGGGAGCAGGTGGCCACACAGGGTACAAGAGCTGACACAGACACATTCACACACATGCTAGAAGACCCTCACATGTAGTCACATGTACACACCAACAGGTCCTTAAGCACAAGGCACACATACACATACACATTGACAGCCTTAATGCGGGAACATGCATGCATGCACATACCAACAGAACCTCATGCATGGAGCATGCAATACACACTGAGAGCCTTAATGCAGGCAAAAATCATGCATGCATGCACACACATATGTGAGGTATTTATAAATGCTGACAGCCTCAGGAGAAAAGCACACACATGTGCATCCACATATACCAATAGATTCTCTCTCTCTCTCTCTCTTCTCTCTCTCTCTCTCTCTCTCTCTCTCTCTCTCTCTCTCTCTCTCTCTCTCTCTCTCTCTCTCATACACACACACACACACACACACACACTTCTCACACAGGCACATACTCTGATGGATTCTTAGGCAACCCACTCACGTCCTCCTCACACACACTCCCATGCTAGGTAACACCCACACACTGTCAATCTCCCAGAGTCCCCCTGTCAGTCTAAGACAGACCACCTACAGCTAAGTGCCTCCTTCCGCCTGTCACTCAGGAAGGCTTTGGCTCTAGGAATGTCTCTAGACGCAAGGTGTCCTACTTCCTCTGGAGGTCTTTGCCTCAGGGAGCCTTGCTGTTTCGTGCCCTGGAAAGACACAGGTGAATCCATCCTGTTGGCACCTGGCCTCGCTCTTCCCCAGCACCGGACTTGGAAGGGGTAAGAAAGGGGCTGGGCCTCAGTCAGGTGTGAAATGAGAATCCAGGCTGTGGGCGCTCACTAAACACCCTGACAGGGTGAGGTGCCCGGAAAGGCTCTGCTTCTGAGGCTCCCTTTGTTTTGCAGAGTACAGCATCTCAGCAGCAGCCATTGCCATCTTCAGCCTCGGCTTCATCATCGTGGGCTCCATCTGCGCATTTCTATCCTTTGGGAATAAGCGTGATTATCTGCTGAGGCCAGCATCCATGTTCTATGCCTTTGCAGGTAGAGTGGGGTCCTGCAGTGCCTGGGTGGGAGGGGGATTCCTTAGGGCTCCCCATTCCATGCTCAGGCTCCACGCAGGAACAAACTCAGAACCCTGGCGACCCCAGGAAGGATGTGAAGGAGAAAGCTTGCTTTGTTTCTTTTCCCCCTAATGGCGCTATGCTTAGGAGAAACACTGAGGAACCTCCCCAGAAAGCAATTAACAAAGAAAGAAGGAAATGTGGCCAGTCTCTGGCTAAACCTCCTGCACGATGTGGGAAGTGCATTGTGGGAAGTGGCAGACATGGATCATTTTTGCAGATTTCCAGTTAGAACCATCTAGAAGCATTTTCCTCTCAGGACCAGGTCAAAGGCGGGGAACAGAGGTTGGGGGAGGACTATGGTGGCAGCGGGAGCACCATTGGTCACTGAGACTCCTGGCTTTGTCCCCAGGGCTCTGCCTTATTGTCTCTGTGGAGGTCATGAGGCAATCGGTGAAGCGCATGATTGACAGTGAGGACACCGTCTGGATCGAGTACTACTACTCATGGTCCTTCGCCTGTGCCTGCGCTGCGTTCACCCTGCTCTTCCTCGGCGGGCTGTTCCTCCTGCTCTTCTCCCTGCCTCGGATGCCCCAGAACCCCTGGGAGTCCTGCATGGATGCTGAGCCCGAACACTAGCTTTGGGAAGATCAAGCCCAGACCAGAGTGTTCCGGAGGCAAGGAAGGAGTTTTACTTCTTCCCTGATCCCTTGTCTGTCGTGCTCTGAGCCTCTTCCTCTGAGTTCCTCTGCACAGGGACATGAACGGAGACCTGCCCAGATCAGAGGAAGCAGGCAGGCAGGTGTTTGAAGGGGCTCTCTCTTACGCCTGCCCCAGTTCAGGCTTGCCTACCAGGCCTGTTGTCTTTGAAGAACTGGTCTGGTCTTCTTTAGAAACCTTCCAAGGACAGCCTGTACTCATTCACCAGTTCTGAGCTTCGCCAGCACCAGTGTCCGGAGCCAGATTCTCCCCCACTCTCCTCTACCGTGATATAAAATCCTCTTCTGTGACCTGAACATCCCTCTTTGGCTTCCAAGATCCCCAACAGACATTTTTAACTGGATAGAATCTGTGGTTTGAAATAAAAGATCTCAGAAACTTCCCTTTTTCTCTTGTGCCTTGCATACCAATTGCTGAGACTCCTGGCCCTAGGCCTGGCACCCTAAACCCCGGAGGAGAAAAGGCAGGACTATCCCTCTGTGGCAGCGGTTCTCACCCTGTGTGGTTACAACCCGTTTGGGTGTCACATATCAGATATTTACCTTATGATTCCTAACAGTAGCAAAATTACAGTTATGAAGTAGCTACAAATACAATTTTATGGTTGGGGGGTCACCACAACATGAGGTGTCATTACAGCATTAGGAAAGTAGAGGCCCACTGCCTGGGACACTGAGAACTTTGAGAGGCGAGGTGGGGATAGCTTGGAGGTTCTGAATTCCAACTCGAATGTCTGAGCTCTGGAATTGTTTGGAATGAAACTAGAAACCTTATGACTTGGGCAAGGGTGTTAAAAATAGGAGGGGCTATTTCTAGAATCATCCAGCCCCTGTCCGCACTGAAGCCCCACGGTCTGTCTAGCTTCTGAAGCCAGATCCTTGTTGGAAAAACAGAAAACAAATAAACAAACAAACCAACAAACCAACAGAAACAAAACCAAACCCAAGAAGCAGGGCTCCACAGGCACTTAGCACCCACGCATACGTGGCACCATCATTTAAACACTGCTGCCTCCTCAGTCCCCTACTGCACTGAAGGTTGACAGGAAGGACTCTTTGCAGTCCCTGCAGTGAACATTGGAGTCCCACGTGGAGCTGGCACAGTTGGCAAGGGGCACACTCCCACCTGCGGGACAGACCTGGCCCATAACTTCTTGTGTAGCCTGCAACACAGGAGTGGTTTCTACAGCTCGACAGACATCGCAAGAACTTGTCGTGCATGTGAAGACTATCTCATGACATGAAAAGTCTATGCCATTTGAATCTCGGTGTCCATAAATAAAGTTTTATTGGCACACAGCCACACCTGTTCCCGTGGGTGTTCAGTGCGGCTGCTTTCCTCAAAGCAGCATTGAGAAGCCTCGTGAGAAAGGTTTTGCCTTGTGATGTAAATAATATTTACTTTCATACTAGAACTGGTGGCATATGCCAGCAATTCCAGCATCAGGAAACTGAGGCAGGAGGATCTCTGTCCACCTTATTCCCTTGACACAGGCATATTCCTCACTTTTTGCTGCTGTGACAAACACCATGGCTTACAATGATTTATGGAAGAAAGAGTTTATTTTGGCTTACGGTTCCAAAGAACCGTAAGAAAGAGCCCATCATGGCAAGGGAGACAGGGGAGGAAGGGGAGACAGGGGAGGCAGGGGAGGCAGGGGAGGGAGGCAGGGGAGGGAGGAGAGGAGAGGGAGGCGGGCGAGGCAGGGCAGCAGTCAAGCATGGTAGCTGAAGTAGGAAGCTGACAGATCACCTTTTCAACCCAAACACAAAGCAGAGAGAGCAAACTGGAAGTGTTGTGGGATAACCTTTTTTGGACATTATAAAGATGTATCTCTGCTAAGACGCCTTCTGATTGGTTGGATAAAGAGCTGAACGGCCAATAGCTAGGCAGGAGAGGATAGGCAGGACTTCTGTGGAAAAGAGAGGAACTAGGGGGAAGAATCTGAGAGGAGGGGAATTTGCCAGCCGGACACAGAGGAAGTGGGATGTATAGTACTGGGCAGCGATAATGAGCCACGTGGCAGAACACAGATGAACTTAAATGGATTAATTTAAGATTTACGAGCTAGTTGGGAACAATTCTAAACTCAGGCCAAGCTTTCATAATTAATAAGTCTTGGTGTGATTATTTGGGAGCTGGCAGTTCAAAGAAAGTCCAAGTACATGGAAGTAGAGCAAGATTAAAACCCTCAAAGCCTAGCCCAGCAAGGCAACGCTCTCAAAGGTACCACTGTAGTGACAGTTTATTTGTGCTTTAACAAATAAAACTTGCTTGAAGATCAGAGTGCAGAGATAGCCACACTAGTTAGCCATAGAGCCCAAGCACAGAGGCAGACTGATCTCTGTGAGTTCAAGGCCACCCCGCACGACACGAGGTTGAGTCTAAAAAGAGAAACAGAGCTCACACAAAGGTGATCCCAGCACTTGGAATCCCACGCCTTTAATCCCAGCACTAGGGAGGTGGAGACAGCAGCGATGTGGCTGGGCGGAGAGAGGAATATGAGGCAAGAGGAGACAGGAGCTCAGCGCAGTCTGAGGATTCAGTCTGAGGTTTGGTGGAAACAGATACAGTCTGAGGTTTCATAGAGAGCCATTCAGTCTGAGGATTCACAGAGACGGGATCGCCCCTTCAGCCTGAGCACTGGTAGAGGTAAGCACTCTAGTGGCTGGCCTCTCCGCTTCTCTGATCCTTCAGTTTCACCCTTTCATATCTGACTCCAAGTTTTTCTCATTAAGATCAATTAGAATTCGTGCTACATTCTACAAACGGTGCCACCAAGTGGGGACCGAGTGTTCCAATACATGAACCTGTGGGAGACAGTTCAAACCACCAAAAGGGTGGCTTTCAATGGCCCCAGAGCTAAGCCAAAATAGCCAGCAAGCCTCAAAGGGCCTCCTGTCTCCACACTCAATGGTACTGAGCTTATAGGTGCCTGTGGCAACACCCATCTGAGCACGGGTGCTCGGATCTGGACTCAAGTCCTCGTGCTTGCTCAGCTGGTCCTCTCACCATCTGAGCCCTCTCTCCAACCACTTGTTTTTCAGTCTGGTCCTTCTTGGGAAACATTATCTGACCCCTGCATTAGCTTTTCTGCCACTCTGATAAAATGCCCGAAACAACCTACAAGGAGGAAGGGTTGATTCTGAGCTCAGTTTCGAAGGCCTCGGTCCACAGTCTCTCGGCTTCACTGTCTGGCTTGTGTTAAGATAGTTCACCATGTCAGAGAACACACGTTGGGCAAAGCTGCTCACCTCGCCTCATGGCAGCCAGAAAACAAAGAGAGAAAGGGAGTAGGGACAAGATACGTCTTTAGGTGACACTTCCCCCAAGGTCCTGCTTCCTTTGACTCAGCCCCACCTCATAACGTGTCTACTGTTCCCAACAGCTCTGGATCCATTGATGAGGTCAGAACCCTCATGACAACCACCTCCCAAAGCCTTGCTGCTGAGCATTGCTATACTGTGGACCAAGCTGTAACCTTAGGAGCTCTTGGAAACACATCTCACAGCCGGATCATAACAGTCTGCCCTGGTCCCCAAAGGTTTATATCCATTCACACAAGTGCACTTAGTGCATCCTGGGGTCTCCTGTTCCAGGGTGACTGTCACTCCTATAGTGAACCATCACTCTTTCCCTCTGAAAATGATACAGAAGAAGTAAAGGATGTGTATTTATTCTCTTGCTGCCCTTTCACCTAGAACAATCTAGAAGGAGAGCATGTGAGTCTGAAGCTAACTGAATAGTGGCCATTGTAGGGTTTATAGAGATTCTGGTCTTTCATCTCAGGAGCTGGTCAATGGCTTGGCTGGAGCTTGTCTTGGGGGTTCAGGATTGACAGCACAGCCTGCTGCAGGAAGGTTTACCTGCCAACTGGGGCGTGGCCTCATAGACTATTTACCTGGATGCTGAATTGAGGCTGATCTCTTCTTCTCTCTGCCCTTGTTCTTCCCTATCAGGCCCAAAGCAGTTTCTTTATTGATCAACCAATGAAAGCAAAACATGAACAGAAGAATCTCCTACACTAACAGCCCAGCCTGCTTTGGGGTTAGGAACTGAGTAGACAGTCTGGCCCTTAGGGCATCTAAATAGATCTAAGAGGGGCTCTGGGGAGACGGCTCAGTGGCGAGGATGAGGGCTTGAGTTTGATCGCAGCACTCACTTAAAGGTGGGCATGGTGGTGTGCATCTGTAAGCCCTGGGAAGGCAGAGATGGGCGGATCATGGGGATTAGCTGGCCTCAGTCTAGCTAAATCGTCCAGGTGCAGTGAGAGACCCTGTCTTAAAAGAACAAGGTGGAGATGGAAAGAAAGACTCTTGGCACCCAACTCTGGCTCCTCCTATGTGTGAATGCATGGGAGCACATGTGCATGCACACGCGTGCGCGCGCGCACACACACACACACACACACACACACACACACACACACCGAGAAATGGTGAATATGATGCGCTAATGAACCATACAATGCCCATGTAGAAACATGGCAGAAGTGGTGGCAGCTACTGTCTGGTCCACTCAGCCAGTGACAGGACACCATCAGGAGTCTGAGAGCAAAACCTGTTCCGGGTGAAAGAGAATAAGGAAACGAAAACCCTTAGGCTCCCAGCAAGACCTACCCCACCCACATCTACCTATGGGACCTTTTGTACCATCCATACCACTCTACAACACACCTAGACCTCTCACGGCCTCCGGGATCTAGCCTGATCAGTGTAATCCGCATCCCTCATCAAGAAAGCTTCTGTTGGCAATAGATGGAAACTACTACAGAAAACCACAGCTGGTCAATATTCAGAGCTGTGGAGCCCAGGATCAACGGATAACACATCTACAAAATACTCCCATACCCAAGACTCTGGGACCAGTGCTGAAGATGGGGAGGAAAGAGTGTAAGAGCC
>JAQHUG010000264.1:580342-613518 GCA_028555095.1 Dicrostonyx torquatus | reverse complement strand
TATATATATAATTGACAGAACACAGAACATTTAAACAAAGCCGGATGCTCTAGCGAACATTGGTAACCTCAGTGCTTCTATGGTGGGATGTAAGGTGGGATAGAAGGACCCGAGAGTTAGTTTGGCATATGAAGTGGTGAACAAGAGACTGCCTCCAAGGGAGAAAGTGAGGACAGACACGGAGGTTGTCTTTTGATCTCCACATGTATGCAGTAGCGTGCACACACATACACACACACACACCACACACACCCTGCACTCTCACACATATGTGCTGTCTCTCAAACATGGAGAGACAGAGAGCTTTTAAAATAAAAGAACTTAGATTCTTCAAACATCATGTTAAAAAATGCAGGACATGTGTGGTGTCAAATGTGGTGGTACACACCTTTAATGCCAGCACTCAGGAGGCAGAGGACGGCAGAACTCTGAGGTGGAGGTCAGCCTGGTCAATGTACTGAGTTCCAAGCCAGCCAGCACTACATAGTGAAAATATAATTTAAAATAAAATAAAATGTGCTGTATTGGAGAACCACTATGGGTGCACAGAGAATTGCTTAGACCAGAACGGGAGACAGCTACTGTTGGTGGGATAAACAGGATGAAAGGTCATGCAATGGCCAGTTCTTCAAATCCTAAGATTTTCTATCTAACAGGGAGTTGATTGGTTGAGACAAAACCGTGTAATTCAAGCAGAAGGGTCAGTGACAGGCTAAGGACTGCTTGAGTGGTCTAGATTTACCAAGAGCAGTGACAGCACACACACACACACACACACACACACACACACACACACACACACACACTCATACCAGCCCAGCCTTCCCTTCTGTCTGGTCTCTGTGGGATCTCCCACCTTGCTGTTCTGATGAAAGCTGGTGATTAATCAGCTACAATGCCTGCTAAAAGTAACCACCTAAGAGTCATCCTTGGATTTATTCACTGATCATGGGCGTTGGGTTACTTCTGCAGAGCGGAGAGCACAACTCCAGGAGTCTCCAAATCTACCACACTTATGTGGAAAAAAACAGTTTTTCTTTTTAAATTCCAGAGGTGGGTGTCCATCCTGTCTAAGCAACATAAATCAAATTACCTATCTGTATGGAGGAGTGCCACGGACCGGCTCAGGGGAGCCCCTCAGACTGTGGGGGAATCAGGGTCTTGGTACCAGGAAGGCACAAGTTAGGCGAATGACAGACAGACCAATACACAAGACAGTGGTTTGAATCTGCTGCAACTTTACTGAATTCATATTTTCATTTTATATAATAATCAAACAAAGAACAGAACCAGAAGGTCACATGTCATAAGTTGGCACAGCATGAAAGCTTCTTTTAGTTACAAAAACGATGAGCAGGTGTTAGACATAACACATCCTGGGAAGGGAAACTCTTGTCCTTGGGAAAAAAAAACCTCAGGCCAGTGGGTACATCTTATCTAGGAACAGAAAGTTTCTTTCCCATAATTGCTATTCTGGCCCTTCTTTTTTTCTTAGCCCTTTATCTCTTCTAGTGACTCTCTGCATCTGCTGAAATATACTTGTTTATACTCTCTTATATAGCAAGCACCATGGGGGTTGGGACCTAGCAATTCTATCCACAAATGATAGAGTTAAGTAATTCTGCTCTTGTTGCTCATACAAATTTATGATTGTCATCCTCATGTCTTTCCTGTGAATGAGGTCATTAGTGACTCAGTTGTACTCCTGGGTGGCTCCCACCAAATATTCCCTATTTAACTTAACTACTCTATGAGCCTTATGTGTTAGAATACTTAAACTTATAAGGGAAATTTCCCTAGTCTCTTTTATTCCTAGAATGGGGGTTTTCTAATAACATCTGGATTTTAACCTATGTTTTCCTTTATTATATCAGTATATACTTAGGAAAAATTCCTGCTGCTGCTGTAACTATCTAAAATACTCCCCTAATAGATTTCTTAATGCTTACAACCAGAATTTGCACAAGGGCTTGAAACACTGGAGACATCTTGAGCACTGCACTAATATCAAAGTTATAATTATCATTTCCAGGAACATCAAGGGGTTCTCTGGTAAGACTATGTGTTTGGCCACGTGCAGTAAAATACATAATTAGGAAAGAATAGCAAAGACAGCTGACCATCTATGATAGCAGTGAGAACAAGTTCACGGCTTGAGCTGATTACCGCGGAATGCCGGAGGCATAGCCCGAAAGCACGAACCTCCCCTTACTATCCTGTGTTGTCACACAGGCGACACCGCCATGGGTGTGGCAGAGGAGCCATTGATTAGAGTGCTGGCTGTTCTTGCAGAGGACTGGGGTTCAGATCCCAGTACCCACATGGTGATTCACAACCATCTATAACACCAGTCCCGGGGGATCCCATATCCTCTTCTGACTTCCACAGACACCAGGCACACACATAGTGCAAACATACATGCAGTCAAAACACTCACACACAAAAGATAACCTAATAAAATTTAACAAGATGGATACAGTGCAATGGATTATAAGCTGTTGTCCCTGGAAAAGACCAGCCGTGTCATTCACAATGGCAGCCCCAAAGCATGGTGTATAGGGGCACCACATTAATGGGGTGTTAAACAGAAAATATAACACAGGAAGCAAGTGTGCAACTTTCTAGTGCTTCTCAAAGCTGCATCGCCACAGACATAGACATTTCTCCAACAAAAACAAGATGTATTTGGGGCAATTCTCTATGTATTGTGAGGTGTAGTAATAGCCCCTCTTTAATATATCAACATATACTAAATTAATGAGCTCTCAAATTCCAAGCCACACAGGCATGGTACTAATGACTACAAGACTTAAGAAAAAAAAAAAGAAAGAAAAGGAAAAAAAGACTTGTTAAGAGTAATTCAGAATGCTTGCTAAAAAATAAATAAATCTCCGCCCACCTAAGGGCTGCCCTCTCAAAAAGCCAAGGCAGTTTCTTTATTCAACCAATGGAAGCACAGAAATAAAGAAGGACCTTCCCACACCAACTATATGTGCATTTTAAACAGCTCCTGTGGATGGATGTTGAGAGGAGTGTGCAATGCCCAACTCTTGTCTTGGGCTCCAACATGTCATTTGTGGGCTGCTGCCATTGTCATGAAGTGCATGGACTGACCCTCTGAGTCTGTATGCAAGCATCCAATTAAATGCTTTCTTTCAAAAAATAAATAAATATATAAATCCTGACCCAGAGACTGACACCTTGAAGAAGATCATTGCTATGTTGCCTTTAACCTTCCAGGTGACATTACTTATGCCTAAAAGGCTTTTTGCTACTGCTAAAGTCAGTGATCTATGTCACAGCTCTCTGTAAAGTCACAACCTTCCTTCTTGACAGTGGGATCTCCTTCCCATGAACTTTACGGCTTTCTGTGTGTGCTAGTGACTCCAACCCTTTTCAACATGGAAGGAAAAGACAGAAAGTGCACACAAAATAAACATGCTCTCAATTATTAAAAAGGCATTTTATTATAAATACATTTTAGTTGTAGCAGTAAAATACATTTTGTGTTACCATGAATCTTTTAAAACAAAAGAACTTCACTGACAATGATCACACCATAGACTCCTGGGCTCAAAACATGTCCTAAGGAAGTAGCATAAGCTAAGGGGATTCCAAACACCCAAGTTAGGAAAGACAAAGAAAGGAGAAAAGAAAAGCCTTGGAGGACAGCTTTAGGGTTCTCTATGATACAAAATCATCTTGACTTTTAAGAATAAACTCTTTAGGTATCAGGGCCTCCCACATGAGGTATGACAGACCGCAAAGAAACATAGTCATTGTTATTACTTTTGCCAGAGATTATGCATAACCAGATGCTGCATAAGTGGTGCTTGCAAGAGAAATGGACCAGGGTGCTTTTCTACATGGCCTCCCTCACAAAGGTGTTTCCAATAAGAGACCCAGAATGAGTCTACTACGTGACTCATTCTATCTACCGCTGGCCACATTTAGAGAATTGTATTTCTAAAAGAAATTAGAAAGATCCTGTGTCACTAACGATTAGGACTCTTTACTAAAATGCAAACCCTATTAGCTTTATAATTTAGAGAAAGTATCTGAACCACTCTATTCCCCAGGGATGCTAGCATTACATATAACTGTTACCTTTATGATTTTCAAAGAATTGGGTCAGATGGCTGGCACAGAGACCAAATGCAGTACTTGATATATATAATATCTTCTAGACAGATTTATAGGAGCAGGTGTGGTCCTGATACATGAAAACCCAGGACCTTCCCTCTGCGTGTGTAGGAAGGGGTGTTACTGAGAAACAGTCTCAGCTATAACTGACACTCTGGGACTTTAACCTGGATGAAAGAGTTCTCTGACCTCCTGAAAGATACAAAGTGGTATCATGCAAGACAAATCGCAAATAAACCAAAATTCCCTCATAAGCTGGGAGTGCATAGAGGAAGCTGTGCTGGGCACGCCAGCAATCTGCAGCTAAAGCTTCCCAGACCTTTCAGGGAGTAAGTACTGGGGGCTAAGAATTCTAAAACTGTGCATTCTAGGATGGTCACTGTGGATTATACCTCTACGCCTATGCCTTTCTACACTCTATTACCTTAAACATAGATTTGTTTTCTTGCTAGTAACAGTAAATTCAAAGCCAAACTAAAAAAGAGAAGCAGAGTCCAATACCTGCAGAGCTGCAGCCCAGGCTGAATGTTAAACACAACACACAAATGTAAAATATCCAAAGACCAGTCAGGTTTATTCTGTGGTAGGCAGTTTCTTTCTCTCCCATGTCTATGACTTAGGGGTCACTCATGCTGTCGAGGTGGTGTGCTCCCCTCAACTCTTCCACAAACATACAGAGTTCTTCAAGGTAGCAAGGGAATCAGAAACAATTGCTTCTTTTCCGCCATATACAATACCCATGTTCTCCCTACCATTGCTGGCATGGCAGAGAACCCAAATAACTTTGTTAACCTGAGAAACATATAATATGAAAGTAAATTCTTTGCCCTAGCCCCCAACACACATACCAAAGAAGAAAAAGGATTAAAAGCTATAGACTCCATTATTTGGGGACTATGTTTCTGATGCTCCATGTCACTGCCTCCGTAGGACAGGGACTCCTGCACTAAGAGCCTCGGTAAGTGCGAATGCACTCTCGGGGCACCCAATGGCTTCTTTCCACAAGTCTGTCCCCAAGTGTAGGGACCAAGGTTGACTCTAAGCACATCCCACAAATGCACAGCTTCCAGATAACAGCCAAACAGCTCCGCCCCTAATGACAAACTCACCCTAGAAATGAAAGTGCCCCTGCACCCTAATGAGAAGCAGCAGAGACCTCAAAGGTAGAGAGAGCTTTTTCCATGAATGGGCCACTAATGGGATCAGAATTATTAAAATGACCCAAGAGTAAAGAGATGGAAAATGCTCCAACCTTCTCTAGACCAGCGGGTCCCTGGACAGCTACGGTGGGCCCCCTGGGGGTGGGGACAGGGGTCTTCTGTTCGTCAACAACCCATCCAGGGGAAGTTGAGGCCTGTTCAGTTCCACAATCACTTTCTTTTTCTTTTCTTTCTTTTTTTTCTCTATCTTGCTCACAATTCCAAAATCTTAAAATATAACATATTTGTAAGTAGCTATCACTGTATGTAATTTGCCACCCTTTCCTCCTTCACTTTCAAACATTAAAATACTAAAACAATATTCCACAAAAATCAAAATTTCTTAGAAGGTAATATTGATTTCCCCTCCCATACATCATTCTAAGGCAGGCAACCACATGCTAGTAATGCTAAATAAAGTACAGAAGAGACCTCATATGAGGTAGAAATAGCCGAGAGACCCCCCGAAACATACTGAAAAATCTCATACTGTTTAATGAACTCATAGAATTATATAAAACTTACTATGCTTTACGTTTAACATCTGTATCAAAATAAAATCTCTCTGTTGAACAAACTGCAAGTAAAGTCTGGTCTACCACGTTCAGGACTGAAACAAGACACACGGGCTACTTCTTGAAACTCACTTCAGAAAGCTGTAGGCTCCCACTGTAGAAATGGGCTGGGATTTAATGGCTCACAAGCCTACGGCTAGATTCTACTTGGTACCTCCCTTTCGATGAGGCCCTCTTTAAAGATCACTCTAAAGTAGGTATTTTTAGTAGGTTTGAATGTCTGAATGTTACACTAAAACTTTTTTTAAAAAATGGTTTAACCTGATATTCTAACTTAGAGTCGATGATATAATGCCACTTTCTGTTATCGTACTAGAATATTAAGTTCTAGTGAAGATCCCTCCCCCCTTTTCAGTGGTCTTGGGATTGCTAATTAAACAGGGATCAAGCTGGCAAGTGTGAATCTAGCAGCCCTGCTGTTGAGTCTCAAAGGGAATGTCAGTGCCCTGCAGACTGACATGATGTGTGCTCTGTCTGGGCACACGATGATGGGGGACATACTAAGTGATCTTTGGAACAAGAAGTGGCCAACGAACCGTTCTCTTTTCTAGGCAGTCTGAACGGCGATCAGAAGACAAGCCAGAGCTACCAAGACATGTGTACCTGTATGGTTTTTTTTTTTTTGCTTCTGGTAGAAGCAGGGTTTCCATATGCTGAAGGGAAGGCAAGAAAAAACATTGTCGACTTACTGCAAAAAAAGGAAGCTGAACTGTGAGGATGTGGGGAGGTAGGCGGGGAGAGATGAACAGTCTAGTAATATTTGAAAGGAGTAATGTGTATGTTTTACTATATGGGAAGTTTGAATCTTATATTTTTATAGAATTTTTCTATTAACAAAACTCTCCACTATGCAATGATTTCACACATGGCATTTTTCACACATGGGCATCTCCTAAAAATCAACTATTTAATGAAATCTAACTTATTCCATGACAAAAGTTGAAATATTCAGATTTAAGCTACAATTGTTTACACACCCTGACCCTTAGTCACAGTGGCTAGAGATATGTTCTTTCAGGTTTTCAGTTGTGCTCTCGGAATGAAACCGATCCAACAGAACCATCGGCTACACTAGGGCAACACAACGCATCATATGAGCTCGAGGTTAAAACCAGTTAGCTTCTTCAGGAAACAAGGAGCCCTCTTCCCTAAATAGGCTCAAGAGACAGCTGTGTTTAATTGGGTAACGCTTATTCCACAAGATTTCTGCTTAACTTACTTACCCTGCAGTTCTCTGAACAGAAAAGATCAGTTGACGCTCAGACCAAACCTGAACTCATCCTAGAATCTTGATTAGAACGAAACGATACAAAAATAACCCACACCAGGCAGTTGGATGCTTTCCTCACGCAAGACAGCCCACACAGAAAGCATGTCTGTGTGAGGCCAGGAAGACTGAGGTCGTTAGTAATTAACCACGGACTGATCAAGACAAGATGTTATGATTAGCAATGGCAGAGCTAGAATGGGCTTCTTTGAAAAAAACACACCATAAAATACCCATGATACAGTGAATGAGGCTGGTCAAACTTCAACAGGAATTCATTTTTAGATCAAGAGGGAAAGGGGGACCAAACTTAGCATGAATTATCACCTAAAAGAGAAAGAAAGAAAAAGTCGAAGGAAAGGAGGGAGGGAGGAAGGGAGAGAGGAGGGAAAAGAAATATCTCAAGAAACAGTACTGGCAAGGACAACAAAACTCCACTGACAAAAAAACAAAGAAATGAAAGAAATCATAAAATGACCTCAGAAGAAATCTGCCCAGAAGAAAAGAGCATCACAGAACTATCAAGTTTTCTTTTTTTTTTTTTTTAAAAAAAAGTGTGCTTATGTATGTAAACACATATATATATATACACACACTCACACGTATGTATGTATGTTCCATCTGAGCTCTAAAGTTGAATCTAATGAATGAAATAAGCTATTTCATGACACTGACTAACCCTGCCAAAATACCCAAGTAACAGCGAAGAGCAGCAGTGAGAACTCACAATGGCTCTGGTAAGATCTGCTGAAGACTGTTACAAGATACTGGGCATAAGTGATAGGCTCCTTTGAGTCCAGACAGCAAGACAGGAGGGAGCAGGGTTCAAAAATGCACTGTATGCAGAACATGAAAACACAGAAACAAATTCTCTACCTGCTGCAGAAAAAGGAAGAGATGGGAACACTCAGTCACCTAGGGAGTAGCTAGTGTCATTTCTTAGAAATAACCACTCAGAGAATGTCACTGCAACATGATGGGTTCCTCAGCCAGGCATCCCACCATCAGTGTTTCTCTATAAGATAATACGGCACAGCACACGTGACTTTAGCTAAATATAAATAACTTAAAAACTGATATTTTTTAAAGGTTCAAGTATGAGAAAAGAAAACTAGGCAATATTCTGCTGACGAGAGGTGAACCGGAAGTTGACAGCATAGTTCCATCTGAATTAGCAAAATGGCTCTAAGCACTTGCCCAGTGTGTGCTGCTGTCCTGTGGGTCTGCATGTGTGGGGGCAGGGGCTATCACAAAGGGACGGACGGCCTCATCATGGAGGAGTCCTACTTCTTGTTTGGGCACAGAGTTAGAAAATCAGTCCTGTGGCAAAAGCTGTCTTGTTTAGCCTAAAACAACCCAACAATATATGGGGATGTCACATCACGCACAGAGCGTGGTACCCTGGCCCACTAGCTCCACTTCCCTGCTGTGATGTGTAATATCCATTAACATATCTCCAGTTTGTAGGTCCACATCTGCCACCTCAAAAGAGGTGCTCAGTCTGAGACAGGAAGCCAGGTAACAATGGCTCAGTCCTGAGCACAAAGAGGGAACTAAATTAGAGAGGTGGCCGTCATTGGTCCTGGAGTTGGCTAGTCCAAAAAAAAGCAGCCTTTTATCCCACACTGAGTTCCAGGAGGCTGTAGATGGCTGCCATAGGCTAACTCCTAGTCATACAGATATAATTCTACCTTCCCCTTGCCACTTTCAACCCAGTTGAAAATGTTCTATCAAAATAACCTTCCAGAAAACTATGCTTGAATGATCACCAGGAAGGTTGGGTTCTTCTGAAATATCCCCTGGGCTCATCTTAATTTTAAAAGAATATATATATATATATTGTAGTCTCAAGATATCTCAGAAATATAAAATTAGAGCTACCGGGTCAGAAATGATAAGGACATTCATTACTTCAAACGTGTTAAAGAACACATGAGAAAGACAGGAACTTCCCCCCTCTCAACGTCATCTGAAACAACTGTCAGGCTGGGTGGGGACTACTGCAGACAGCTGTTAATGAGTTCAAGGAAGAATTTCAGAAGAATCAAAAGATATGAGACATGCCCCAGATTTGATCGATTTTTGGACAAACTTTTTTTTTCCTTTAACAGAACAACTAGAAACATCTTAGACTTGCCATGTGTAATGTCATGTTTTAATGTAAACATCAAAGAAGGTACCAAGATTTTCTCTGGAGGGAAAGAAAGCCAAACCTTTAGTCGGCACAGTCCTTTCTGCCCTGGAGGAGGGGCCAGGCTACAAACGTTACACATGCAGAATGAGAAAGAAGGTTTTGTCTCACTAAATTCACGCAGTTTTAAAATAGTTATCAAGTCTACTAAGCACCAACAATCCTAAAAATTTTTCAGCTTCATGATTTGTATTTGTTTTTTAAAAAAAAACACAACACTATCAAATTAACATTAAAAACAAACTAAAAGTGTTGCTTCTCAAAATACAAAACAAAAAAACCAAAACTAAGTAGCCACTAGGTTTTGTTTTTGTTTTTTTTTTTAATTTTTTTTTTTTGCTTTCTTTTTCACATTTCAAAACCTAGTGGCATGCAGAATACAAGGGTAAAGAAGGCCTTGACCTCTACCCTACGCTGATGGAGAGAATAGCATGTCACAGATAGTCTAAAACTCTGAAAGTTTTATAATGCAGCATCCTGTCACCAAAAAAAAAAAAAAAAGCTGATAAAGTATTTAGAAGATGCTGCCCCTTTATTTAAAAAAATTTTAAATGAATTTAAGCAAAAATAACATCCATTTGTACATCAACTGGCCATTTCTGGTACAGAAACCCAGCGTATGGTAATATTATCGAATAAATGTAAATGCTACTTAACATTTTTTCTTTTTAAATACATTTTAGACAAACTTTTTTCTTTTTCTTTTTTTATAGTTGCACAATTAACCTCTTAGCTGCTAGCTTGATGCAAACATATGTAACAATACACAAATTTAAAAATATCTTTATTCTACATAAAAGCTGTCAAAGTTCTGACTCACATCAAAAATGCAAAATAATGGGATTATACTTTTAAACTTAGGCGCAGGTCTAGCAGCAAGGGTCTGAGTGAGAGCGCGGTCAACGTTAGGCAGAGGGCTGCGCACAGAGGAGCCTGCCACCTCAACTCTACTAACAAATAGGAACTGAACACTCTTGAGAGCGCGGTCACTTGAAGTAGGAGTAGAAGCCGTTGCTGCCTGGGCTACTGCCCAGGCTGAGCTCCTGGAACAGGGACAGCGGGTCACTGCCCTTCTTGGCCTGCTCGGGCGGCGGCCTGGGCTTGGGCGGGGCCCGCAGCGCACTGGCATAGGACATGGCGGGCTTGCTCCCTGCCAGGCTCTGCTGGCTGCTGTTGTTGGCCGACTCTGCGATCTGCTTGTTGGGCATGAGGGGTGGGAACTGGCCAAGGTGCTGCAGCACCGTGTAGTTGAAGGAACTAGACACCTCCGCATTATCGGGCTTCAGCTGATCCTCAACAGGTTTGACAGTCTTGGGTGGCGCTAGAAACAGACAACAGTGACAGGGTTTAACCAGGGGCACAGGAGCGCAGCCTGAGCACAGGTTCCTCAGTCTCCGAGAAAGCAAGGGCAGTTTAGCTCAAGCACACATAACTTCAGCCACAGGATGTGAAACCACACTTTAAGCCCCTCTCCTTAAGAATCACCCAGAAAAAGAGCACCCATGCCCACTGGAGCAGCTAACACACAGAAACCAATGTCAACAGAGGCCGGAAGGTGTGCTGACAGATAAACCCTTATCTGCTTGGGAAGCTGGGCTACTGTGAACTGGAACACACTTGCAGCAGCAGCAATGTGATGTATTCTACCCTACTTTCAAACCTGGTTCAGGGGCACCGGGTCTACCTGCTGCAGAGACTCCCGTTTCTCATAACACACATTTACACTGAAATGTTCTAGTTTTCCAAATGTCTTCCTCCTCGGCCTGCTCAGTGCTGGGGGTGCAGGTGTGCACCAACATACCCAGCTCTTACATTCGAAGTGACATGGGATGAGAGGGGGAAAATGTGGAAACATCACATTTCCACTTGTCTTCCTAAGCAGTGGTACAATCCATCAACACATAGCTTTGCTTTCAATCTTTTACAATTTACACAACACTATTGTGTGTGTGTGTGTGTGTGTGTGTGTGTGTGTGTGTGTGTGTGTTAGAGACAGAGAGAGAAGGGGAGGGGAGAGAGAGCACCCATGCACCCTTGCAAGCACACAGTGGCTTTTGAACAATTCACGTGGGCAGGACTGACAGGAAAGAGGCCCATAAATATTGAGGCACTGAGGAATCAAAATCACGGCTTTCTAGAAACTCACCCATTCCTCTTACCTATCAACTCTCTGGGCTGAGCTGTCCTGCTGGGTCCATTGCATGGAATGTTCTGGCAGGGGGTAGACGAGGTGGTGTTGGCCCAGGACTCAGGGGCTGGGAAGCTGAAAGCAGGCGGGCGGCTGTGGTCCTGCAGTTCTTTGCCCTGAGCCAGACTGCCTTGGGGAGCGCTTGCCTCTTCCACACAAGGCTCGGCTGAGCTAGATGAAATTCTTCTTTGGTACAAGGGCCGACCAGGTCCTCTGGGCTCATACTACACAAAGAAAAGGATGTGTGGTGAGTCCGACCGCCTCCTCCCACTCCCGTATCACTTTCGGATCCTCACAGAGCACGGACAGCTTCTCAAGGAAATTCTCTTCCGTGGTATAGGGCCCTCTCCTCTTCAGCTTCTCCCATTTAAAATGAAGCAAGTACTCCAACATGGTGTCAGGAGACCTGGGTCTGAAACTCATCTTTGGACGGACCCTCCTTATGTGGTCCTGTGCCCAGCTGTCTTTAGCTATAAAGCCAGAGAACAACAGAGCTTGTGTGTGAGTAGGAGTCCCAAGTTGGTCGACCCACAGAGCTGGGCCAGAGCCACTGAGACTCATCTGGGCGCCCCAGCTTCTGCTCAGTTGTTCTGCGCAGCCCTGCCAGCAAGATCCCTGTCTCCTCTACCATAAACACTCCTGACTGACTTCACCGTCTGTCTCCCAGTTAATCAGCTGATACGGAACACTCATTACTTTCTCCACAATAGTCTTTTCACAGGTTTAAAACCCAATTAATTTATGTATCTCCTCCTCTCTAAATTTCCTAAAAGTATGCAAGCCAAGCTCTCTTGGCTTCCTGACAAGGTCTATTTGCCCACCATTTCAAGACGTAGTGACAGTTGGGACTGTCCAGTTCCTTCTGGCCTGACTGTGGTAGGTACTGGGTATCTGCTGCAATGACAGACAGTACACAACAATTTGTCTAGAGCCTGGCCAGCAGGACTAGATTTCAGGTCTTGCCTTAGACCTACAAATGTCACCTTGGGCAATTGGTCAACCCTCCTAGGGACTTCATCTACATAATGGACCACCTCCAGCACCCACTTCCTCTTGGGACTGTAGAAAGTACTGAATAAGCTAGGAATGGAGGGTGTTCTGAGTGGCTCCTGGTGCCTGTGAAGAGCCAACTGTTTTATCACTGTTTTACAGTCCTTAAAAGGTGCTTAGCAGGAAAGCCAACCCACCCGGCCCAGAAGTGCTCATTCTCCAGGCCAGACAACCCTTGAGTGACTGATCAAATAGTTTGTGCAGTCATTTTTGTAACGAAGACAATTAGCTGTTGAAATGAAGATGGAGTGTCTTTTAATTGTCATCCTGGGAATTCCGCCCTGCTGCTGTCTGCACGGATCACACTCTCGAGCCTTTATATGTGAATGCTAATGCACTAATGTCGGCTGGGGGCTTAAAAGGAGCAGACTGTAAGAGCCCAGTGACACAGAACACAGCGCACTGTCATATGGACTTCAGCCAGTCACTTCATAAGCCCTGTTTTTAACAGCAGTGTAGACCATGGGGAGACACAGGAATCTCTCAGAAAATTACATAAATACAATGAAAGAAAAAAATATACAAGGTCTATAGGTTTAGCTATTGCATACACGAAGGTGAACATGTGGAAGGCTATCTTCATCAGACTTGTTCCTCAAAGGTTAGGTGGCTATGAGCGAAAGAACAGAAAGCAAATGAAAATGGCTTATACACCAAATAAGGTTAGGGCCATTTCATTCTTTCAGTCTCAATTCTTAACTTTTATTTCCTTGTTTAACTCACTGACTGCAACCTCCAACAAGCACTCTACCCTGCTACCTTTTTTCTTTTCTCTTTTCTTTCTTCCCTTCCCTCTTTTGTTCTTTTCATTGCTCATCAATCTCCACATCCCCCTTTGCTTTCCCATCTTTCTTTTGGAGACAAGGCTCTCCACATAGCCTATCTTTGTCTTGACCACCTAGGCTCAAGTGACCCTCAGCATGCCAGCAGCTGGGACTGAGGTGTGTACCACTGTGACTTAATCTCCTAGCCTCTCTCTAAAGCAGAGTCTTCCCATTAACCATGCTGGTGGCTGTGGGACATGTACAGACACCTTGCAGCAGATGCAAGTTTCTTTCTACTTTGTGTGACTGTGTGTGGGTTGGGGGTAAGGAGGATGGTGGGTTGTTTTTTTTTTCAGACGGGGAGTTATCTATTGAGATGATCATGTGTTTTTTTTTTTTTCCCAGACTGTTAACATGGTAGGTTACACACTGATTTACTTCCAAATACTGCACCAGCCAGATAAGCTGCACGGGGTCATGGTGTATTGTTCTCTTCTCCATGCCTGGCTGAATTCAATTTGCTGTTCTGTTGAGGATAGCTACATTCTTGCCATAGAAATAAGCCTATAGTTTTCATCCTTGTACTGTCTCTGTCTTGTTTTAGAAACAGTAATGGTGGCTTTATGCAATAAACCGACAAATTTTCCCTTCCATTCTCTGGCAACGATATAATTGGTAAATCTTCTTCTTTACATATTTGGAGAAATTCAGTAGTGAAACAATTCTTGTCCAAGGGAGCTCTCTCTTGAAGTGTTTAACCATAAATTCTGGTCTTTAACAGCTAGATGTTCATGCCTATGACATTTTTGAATTGCTGCCAGGTTTTTGAAAGTGTGTGGACTTCAGGGATATGGCCCATCTCACCTACGCTCTAGAAAACTGTGTGCAACCTTCCTACTATTATTCTTGCAAAGACACCTACACGATAGTGACTTAACTCCTTTTGTTCCTGGTATCAGTAGCCAGTGTCTTCTCTTTTTTTTCCTCTTGGCAATCTTTTTTTGGGGGTGGGGGAGCTAAAAATCTTCTACCACAGACTGAAGCATGAGGATTAAGGGAGGGGGGCACTCAGAAGAATAAATTCGGCTGAAGGTGTGGGTCTCAGCTTGTTTTCCAATGGGAAGAAACAGCCTGGGCTTTGTGCCTGCTACTAGAGCAGGACACCTATAGTAGCCTTTAGCCTAGGGAGTCCATGATTGGCAGTTGGCATGAAGGACTCTTTCCCTTCATGGCCTCATAATTTTTCCTGTCTTTCTATCCTACTTCAGTTCTCCCTGAGACTCTGATCCTCAATCTTAAGGGTTGTGGAAGACTAAAAAGTCCATTTCCTGTAATCCCTCTGATGCCTATGACCCTACCTCTCAACCTGTCTGCACTAGGGCCGACACCAGGGTGTGAGTGTGAGCACTGGAACATCACCATTTCAAGGGAGTCAACAATGCTTCTGAGGGATTCCAGATGAGACTTCAGGGTACCAGCATTTTGGAGATGAGGCACAGCTTCCCACTGTGACCCTCAGCAGCCTCAGAAGTTCCCAGACCTCAGGGCCCTCAACTCACGGATTTGCGAAATTCAAAGCAAGAGTTTCCACACTACCCAGCAGCACACACAAGGTATGCAGGTTTAGCATGCAGGGTGAGAGAGAAAGAGGGGGTTATGCGGAAGATTAGACTCTTCCTGGTCTCAGTAAATGCTATCTTTCCCTTTACAAAGAACAACTGCGAGTTTCGTGGACTCTTCCTTCTCTATTGTTCTCTGTAGTTATTAGCCATACTGAAATCTGTCTTCATCATTCTCATTTCCTGGAGTTTATCTTGCTCTTCCTTTAGGATTTCTTATCTGAGATCTTCTTTCTTTTCTACTTCAAGCATTATACATCCCCTCTGATGATGCTGTGACAGCAATACACGAATTCTTACTCTAACACACAATAGCCACTGATCTGCATTATACACAGACATCTGGGAAACAGTAACCAGAATGGGATTCTTAAAAGATTAGCGTCCAGATACAGAATGAGATATCAAAAAGTTTAACAACAATGTGCTGACAATTCAAATACATAACGATGCTTGATTCAGAATGATATTCAAAGTGAAAACAGGAAGAGAAAGCCTCAACACCATACTTGAATCCTGCTAATACATTGATTTATTACCCTAAAAAATGAATAAAGGACATAAATTATTTAGTTGCCTTTTCCATATAGACTCTATTTTAGTATCTAATATTCAATGATGAAACTCCTCCTTCATTTAAGAAAAATAAATACAAAAGAAATTTAAAAAATTTTTTAAATACTATTTATCATCTTAATGAAACAAAAGACTAAAAGGAACAGCCATCAGCATCTGCTAGGTCAGGAAAGTTGGGAACTACACTTGACGGGTCAGACTGATAACTGACCCTTATCTCAGCAGCCAAGTTACCATCACCAAAGTGGGGAAACTAAACACTGCCTGTATCTCCTTCCACGTGCATATGAAAATATATATTCACTTAAAACAAAATCGTATTACATTCTGCTTGATAATTTCTTGTTAGTATGTCACAGATGGAGGCTGAGGAAATGACTTGGGGGTTAAGAGCACTTTATGCTGTTGCAAAAGACTAACACCCACATGGTAGCTAATAATCATCCATAACCCAGCTGCAAGGGCTCTGGCAGTCTCCTCTGGCTTCTGTGGGCACCAGGCATGCACACTTACATATATGCAAGCAAAACACTAATACACATAAAATAAAAAATAAATCTTTTTAAGAGTCAAGAGATATTTTTCTATGTCATGAAAACTCTTAGAACATTATATTTATTATTTATTTAAATGAATTTTTCATTTTCCCACTACTCAAAGAAGCTTCCAACTATGGAACACACTCATGTCCTACTAATGGCTTAATTCCCATAAGGTTAGCATTGTATGTTTAAAGCCATGTGCCTGCAGTTTGGTACAAAGACATCAAAAAAGGAAAATCAGGAAGAATTGGCACCATGACAGGCAATGCTGAGGCAAGTGAAAAACCTAAAAGTTCTTTTCAAATATTGCCTTAGTTTTATTGTAGATATAAAGCAAAACAAAATAACAAACTCTAATGATTTTAATGGGCATGGTATTAAAATTGTAGAATAAAAACAAAGGTAATCCAGAATAATTGCTTGATTATTTTCCCTTAGTGATGGGTAAGCTTTGTGTCACTGACCCTCTCTAGCCTAAAAATTCCAATGTAAAAAGCAATGATACAAATAGGCTAAAAAAAAAAAAGGAATAATTCACCAACACAGGAAACCTCGTAAGAATACTGAAATATGACCAGGAAAGAATGAGAACTAAAGAACCTGGACAGCCAGCATCTTCCTTCTTCGGAAGGCAATACAGGGAAAGAGCTGGCTGAAGATTACCAAAGGATGAGATGATGTCACATGGCTGAGGGCATAAAACTGTCCAGGGACTTTCTGTCTGGGAGGTGCATTTCCATGACCTGTAGGAAGGCAGTGCCTGCCCTGAAGTGGCTGTGAGGCAGCAGAAATATGCTGAGCAGGGTTCTGGGCGCCCACTCTAATCCCGGTTTGGTCTGACCCACAGCTAGGCCACCAGGCAGTCCTCAGACTTCACCAACAAGTAGATCCTGTATCCATATCCTTCCCAATACACGCCACAGCACAAGCCACCACTATCAGTCACCGGGACTGCTATGGCCTTCTTCATTGTTTGTATAGTATCATTCAAAAAGATTTAAAGAGAATTTCATAAAATTCAGTAGTAATAAAGACAAAATTTTACCTAAAGCCATACCATGTTTATATTGTGTCTTCTTAGAAGAAACGCAATGGCTTGGCGGTAGTGGCTCACGCCTTTAATCCCAGCAAGCAGGAGGCAGAGACAGGCAGTCTCTGTGAGTTCGAGGCCAGCCTGGTCTACAGAGTGAGTCCCAGAACAGCTAGGGCTACACCAGAAAAACCCTGTCTCAGAACCCCCCCCCCAAAAAAAAAAAAAGAAAAGAAAAAGAAAGCCAGACAGACACGACAGTAGAATGGTCGTGACTCTCTGACAGAGTACTCATCAGCTTGGGGCCACCCCTCAGGAAAGCTGTGCTTTCCGACCCTCAAAGAACAGATCATAGAGGAAACACCAAACCAAAACAATGCTCCAGCTAAGAGAAGTCTGAACCATGGTGGCATTCTGGGCTGCCTCAACTTCACCTGATGGCTTACTCTTCTTCAAAGTGAACGGTCGGGCTATCAGGATGTCTCTTACAAGCGCAAAGTCAGACTGAATAGGATATAGTTCATAGAGAGGTTTACTCTTCAACTTAGAACAATGTGCTTTGTCTCTGAAGGATCAAAATGACCACAATTAGGACGCCAGCTTTATAAAAAGAGTGTTAGAGAAAGCTCGCTCACTCCTTAGACAGCACTAAGAAATTCATTGCTTATTGTGAATTTCTGAGATTTGGGGCCATCTGAATATTCAAAGATTTAGCAGCTAGAATGAAATGGGTTTCCAGAATGGGAGAATTGCTCCTCCCCTCCCCACAAAAGTGGAAATTTTTAGATGACTGAAAAATGTAATTCTTTGCCCCAAGAACATCTGCTGTGGTAGTTCCTTGTCTCCTCCATGCTCCTGTCAGGCATGCATCTCAACTTCATTAATAACTTCATTAGCAGGAGCTCGTAAGCAGCTTGGTGCCTCAGGTGCCTTTAAAAATAAGTTGCCAGGAGCTGGTGAGATGGCTCAGAAAGTAAAGGTGCTTCCTGCCAACCCTGATAACCTGAGTGTGATAACAGAACCCACAGAAGATGACTTCAGCAGGCTATCCTCTAGGCCAAAACTCTCTCCCTCCCTTTCTGAACTCTCCCCATACACAAATAAATGACTTACATGTGATTAAAAAAAAAATTAAGCTGGGCGGTGGTGGCGCACGCCTTTAATCCCAGCACTCGGGAGGCAGAGGCAGGAGGATCTTTGTGAGTTCGAGACCAGCCTGGTCTACAAGAGCTAGTTCCAGGACAGACTCCAAAGCCACAGAGAAACCCTGTCTCAAAAATCAAAAAAAAAAAAAAAATTAAAGAAAGTAGGCCTGTTGGCACAAGCCTGTAATCCCAGTTCTTCAAGAGGCTAAGGCAGGAAGATGGAAAGTTCAAGCCCTACCTGGCTATAGAAAGCAAGTTCAATGCCAGCCTGTATAAGTTAGGAAGACCCTCACTTAAAATGAAAACAAACAGGGTTGGGGATATAGCTCAGAGGGGCAGTGTTTTGTGTAGTGTGCATAAGAATCTAGGTTCAATTCCCAGTAACTCAGTAATGATGATAATAAAGAAGGAGTTAAAATAAATGATTTTGGGGGATAGAGAGATGGCTCACTGGTTAAGAGTACTTATTGCTCTTCCAGAGGACCATGGTTCAATTCCCAGCATCCATATGGTGGCTCTCAACCATCTACAACTCCAGTTCCAGGGAACCAGCACTTTCTTCTGGCTTCCTTAGGCACCAAGCATAAACATGGTACACATACATACACACAGGCAACCACTCACAAACATAAAACAAAAATCAATAAATCCTTTTAAAAATGTTTCATGTTGCCAGGTGATGGTAGAACATGCCTTTAAACCCAGCACTCTGGAGGCAGAGGCAGGGGGAATCTCTGTGAGTTCAAGGCCAGCCTGGTCTATAGAGCTAGTTCCAGGACCAGCTCCAAAGCTACACAGAGAAATCCTGTCTCAAAAAAAAAAAAAAAAAAGAGAGTTCCATGTTGAACTATGACATCATTATATCAGTAAACATATGATCATTATTTTTAATTTTTGCTGCTAGTATTTCTTTCTAAATATCAGAATGTAATGCTAACATTTCAAGTACAATTTAATATATGGACTCTAAGTAAAAAAGGATTACTAAATTTGTGTAAATATTGCTATTAATTGTCAGTTTAAATAAAATTCCTAATTTGCTACTCTAAGACATATCTGTAATGTTTAAGTTAGCAAATCCTTAAATATGGATGTGTATAAATAAATAACTGGGGGAAAGGTTAGCATATTAATTAAAATCCTATATTTATAATCACCAAGGAAAAGCTAAGTGCTCTAGTGGAAATTCCAAGTCACATTACCTGCAGTGCCAGGAGCTTTAATTAAAGCCCGTCATCTCATCTCAGTGATTAGCTTTGAGCCAAGAAGATAGCAGTATTTCCAGTTGGCTACACAACACAAATCACAAGCTATCAATATCTACACCTACAGTGAGAAGAGGCAAAACCTACCAACGCTTTGTCAATATGAGCCCTCCATTGTAATATTTGGCTCCACGGAACAAGGATGGCTGGAGAATGCAGTGAAATCCAAACTAAGTAATGCCAAAAATACAGGTGGTAGAGAGAAAAATGAAAATAAGGATATTGTCCAAAAGCCAGGACAAGAAATATTTCAAGCCAGAGCCACTGCAGAGGCAGAGATCATCTCTAGCGCTGACTGACTGAGCTGATCAGAATGAGCAGCCCAGGAGCATTGCCCTTTTCGCCACAGCCTCACTCCCCCAACCAGAGAACCGGGCTCTTAGTCTTCTGCATGCTAAGCAAGAGCTCAACCACCAGTCACACCCCCAGCCGGGACCCAATCTCTAATGAGGCTTTTATAATAACATCATCACTGCAGACAAAAATGTGCAATTTCAGAAACCAATTCTGATTGGAACAGTGACAATTTGAAAAGAATCTTTCATTTTCTCCATTTATTTCTTTAATCGGACTATTTCCGAGTAAAGCACATCTGATGGGAGCTGTGCCTTGTGCCAGCCTCAGCACCATACACTCTGTGCTAAATGGGAGTTTTTATCTTGACAAATCTACAGCCACTTAAGGAGAATGAGGAGCTATCTTTTAAGATGGAATGCCTGAAAGGGTTGATGCAAGAAGCTTGCATTCACAACACTGAACAGAGCTTAAAACAGAACAACCTTATCCCACAGGAACCAGAAATGAAGACACTACAGAATTTTTAAAGAGAAACACACAAAATCTTAGGGGAGTGAGTAGAGAGAGGGAGAGAATACCATTTCTTAAGGGGAAACTGGAAAAATCTCCAGGGATAAAATTCCTTCCAATTTAAGCTCTACGCTTAGTATAATTCAAATAGAAATCTAAAAGGGGTTTTTAAAGGTATGTAAGGAAGAGAAAGAGATGACAAAGATATTCTAAACTTCTACTAGTAGGAAAACCACAGAATGGCCTTCTTCCTAGAGAAACACGACAAACAAGACAGCACATGGGCTTCACAGTACCCCTTAAGACTGCATGTTAGGTTATAACACTGAGCCTCATTTAAGCTAAGAGCATCGTTCTGGAACAGAACAAAGAAGCTGAAGGAGAAAATGAGCACAAAGATCAGAAAGTGATTTCAATACAGAATATGCTGAAGAATGGCTTCTTCTCAGATCTGAGGTCATACAGCTACCATGCAAAATAAGCATTTTCACACAACTTCAGCCTTCAAATTTTTTTTAAGTTTTGTGTATGTGTGCAAGCCTACATGAATAAATGTGAATAATGAGCATCCATGAGCCTTCAGAGGCCAGAGGAGAATATCAGATTCCCAGGAGCTGGAGATACAGGCAGTTGTGAGCAACAGTGTGGGTGCTGGAAACCAAACCCTGGTCCTTTGCAGGAACAAATTTGCTCTTAATTACTGAGTCATCTCTCAGCCTTGAAAAACTCTTAATCGAGCCAAAATCACCAGAAATAGAGTCTTCAGAGGCCCCAAAGCTAAGAATGGATTTCTGGTGATTGCATTCTGTTGCCAGCTGACACTGGAGCAGAGTACAATGCTATATAAAGAATCTGTCATTTAACAGGGAAGCTACTTCTAGTTAGTGATAATACCACAAGCTAGTGTCAGTATGAAGACACCTAGCTAAATATCCGGAGGGAAATTAAACCATGATCTTGAATATGCAATAGTATTTGAAGTCAAATTGGAAGAATTCATTCATCTATTGCCAGCTAAGAATGGTCAGGGCCTGCCCCTGGAAAAGACAGCCCTTTGTGTGGCCCAGCCTCATCTACAGAGCCAAAGGCCACCCACAGCTTCCACTGAATTTGGAGTAAAGAAGGAAAAACCAGTAAAGTTCAGTCTTAGTTATGCAATGGGAATTACTCGCAGAACTGCAAAGGGCTGTAAGACCAGGATCCCATTCAGAGTGCCCTGACCTTGGGGAAAGGTGACTGGATGGGGTTGTGGAAGGTGCAACACGATGGGGGGCACAGCAGTTTCCAGTTTCCTTGACAGTTACTCAATTCCCTTAGGTTAAGCCACCACATATTCTAATCTAGGCTAAATAAAATGCTATGGCATCTATTTTTATTTAGTGAAATTAGGTGATGTTTCTGGCTTCTGTATGTTTTATATTTGCCATGCATTTCATTTTTCCAAAGAAAATAAAAATTATAGCTGAGTATTTGTGGTACATGCTTGTAATCTCAGCACTAAGGAGGCTGAGACAGCAGGATGACCACAGTTTAAGGCCAGCTTGAACTACATAGCAAAATCTTGTCTCAAAAGAAAAGTATAAAACCAAAAACCTAGTCAAACAAAATATGAAAAAAAAATTCTCTCCATTCAAAGTAACTGTCAGATTAACACGTGAGTGTTTTCATCCCATCAGATGACTCTGCCATGTTTCTGGCAATAAAAGAATCCACAGTGGGGAAGAAAGTGACTTTCTTTGTATTGTTAAAGAAATTATTTTAAAAGGTTGGAAATAAACAGTGAGAACATATGCCATTCACTGTGTGAGATGATTCATGCAAAATAATTCTGAACGCACAGAACTTGCCCTAATGCGTTAAAAATGTCAGAATCTACAATGTGGTAAAAATAATATTTTCCTTGTCAAAGAATTTCTTCAATTGCTGCAATTAGTCATCGCTCACGAACCTAGTGTCAGAAGAAAGATGACCAAGTGTTTTGGCAAATCAAAAGAACTCACTGACAACTGAAGGCACGTATTTATAACACTTGCAGTGACACAAAAATACCAAACACTGAAAGTGACAGTGTACAAAGAACTTAAATTCCAAAATCAAGGACCACTTAAAAATATCAGTGATTCAAGTAGGTGATTCAGTAGGAAGTGCTACTTAGCAAAGTATATAAACAGTGAAGCCTTGTGAGAAGAGGGACACAGTCCCCACCAACAGTTCCAGGAGCACACCCAGCAAGAGAGGGGAGGCAGCACACCTGGAATTAGGAAAGTGGCATAGCCTGGATGCCAAAGTCTCCTTTACCATAAAGGCTGTCAAATGGCTAGGAAACTAAAAACTAGCAGTTTGTACAAGAATATCCAGTCAAGAAAGCCTCAGAATTTTATAAAATTATCAGTTCTGTGGTCTTGCAAAGGTCAGAGTCTCTGTTCTTCAGCTCTGTGGCAGCCCTGGAAATAAGCTCTGCCCAGGTGCCAGGGGAAGCAGAATAGGCCTCATGCTCACACAACTATAATTTGCTTTGATGTTTCACAACTTGGGAAGACTACATCCAAAGATCTAGGTGTGGTACTTCACACCTACAATCCCAGAACACTACGTAGGATGATTATTGGTTCAAGGATGGCTTGAGCTCACAGTGAGATCCTGTCTCAAAGAAAGACATTTTAATCGTGTTTCACAACTGCACACCAGGTATGGCAGTACATGCCTGTAATCTAAGTGCATAAGAGGACAAGACTAGCCTGAGCTACATACTAAGACCTTATCTCAAACAAACAAAACTCCATTTATCCTGTTTTTAAAAGATCCGATAATTAACAGTCACTCCCTTTACAGAGTTCTATCGAGCTCCCTGGGAACAGCTAGACCATGACAAGCTACACATTACACAGGTTTGAAAATTTGTTATGCTTTTGTTTTTGTGTGTACATGTTTTGCCTACATGTGGCCACAGAATCCAAAAGAAGCATCGGATTCCCTGGAACTGGAGCTACAATTGAGTCACCATGTGGGTGTTGGGAACAGATCCAGGGTCCTCTGGAAGAGCACCTAGAATTCTTAACTGCTGAGCCATCTCTCCAGCCCCATTTTGAAAGTCTTTTCCCTGGAATCACTACAGGCTTCATGCCATTGACTGCTGCTGACCTCGATGCAGGACTCCTGCCGTGAAAGCTGAGTTTATCTCCAGATGCCTACTCAGCAGCCAGGCTTAGACTAACCGGCAAGATGCTGTGATGTTTGGAAACTTGCTCTGACTGGGTACCCACTGCTTCATGAATAACATCCCACTAGAACCTCAGGATGGCAGGAGGGAGAACTGGTGCTTGGAAATGGCCACTCACTAGAAAAACTGGCATCTTTAGCAAGTACTAGTCACCAAAAGTAACCTAATGAAAAGATAAGCCACTAAGGTCCATTTCCCCAGAGTAGAAAGGCGAACACAATTCAGATATTAGTGTTCTCAGAGGTCAGACGTGCGGAAAAGCAATTTAAACTACTTTCAAGAGGCTTCATGTTTCAACAGTACCACACAAAATATGGACTAGCATAAAAAGATAAATGTTAAATTTTTTCCAAGAAAAGGTTATTGTTTAAAGATATCATATCTGATAAGATCTCCTTTTATCAAATAGGTAGATAGCAGCAGTGTTTGTTCACTGTCAGCTGATCCCAAACAGAAGAGCACTGAAAGGCATTTACCTCTTCTAGGCTGGGGAGCGAAGGAGAAGATACTGTGCGAGATGACAGTGGGTGAAATGGCTCTTGACCAATAGCATGTTGACGGTTCTGTATGTGTATAAAAGGGTTCTGTGGCGGCCTGGGAGGCAATGGAGGTAGGCCATAGGGAAAGCCCGGCCCTATTAAGTGATTCTGTTGCAAGTTAGCAAAATTCCATGCTCCTTCAGGAGCCAGGTATTTCAGGGGAGGTGGGGCAAGGTGTTCAGATGGCAGCGAAAAGGGGGAGCCGAAGAGCTGAGGTGGGAGGCGCTGTGGAAATGCTGGGCTGTTGGCTACTTCAATGTCTCTGCTGTTGTCGGTACAGTTAGAAAAGTGGCTACTGCGGTCTGTGCTGGAAGGGGGAGACGGAATTGCTGGTGGGCTTCTAGTCTGAATTTGTCTGTATTGCAAAAGTCTTGATTGAGGTGGTGGCATTTCAGCTAGCTCTCGAGTGTCACCTTGATCACGATGAGACAGCTCTCTGAGTAAGTCCTGAAACCTACATGAAAATATGAGGGAGAAACACCATTGCATTAAGAAGAGCAGAGTCAGCCATGTGTGATTTCATACCAAATCACAATCTAACTAGGGATGCCATTAATTAATCCCAAACTAAGTATTAATACTCAGCAGATACCGAACTGAAGTTCCTCAATAAAGATGTCAATTCCCTAACTGTTTTTTACCTTTGCTCATGCAAAACCCTTTCATAAGGGTTCATCCTTGCCTCAACATGAAAACTGGAAGTGATAGAAGGCCACCACGGGCCAGGGAGATAGCTCAGCAGGTATAGATGCTGGCCACCAAATCTGACAATCCAAGCTAATCCCTGGAAGACATATGATAGAAGAACCAACTCCCCATAGGCTGCCCTCTGACCCCCATATTCATATATACACAAATATACCCAAACACACACATACATCCAGAAATAAAAATAAATAACTAGAAGGCTGGAGAGACAGCCCACCAGTTAAGAACATGTGTGTTCTTATAGAGGACCCAGGTTCAGGACTCAGAACCCATGTGGTGGCTCACAACCACCTGTACCTCCAGTTCTAGAAGATTCAATGCCCTCTCTAGCTTCCTCAGGCACCAGGCATGCACATGGTACACACACCACACATGCAGGCGAAATACTCATACACATGAAACAAAAAATTAATTAATTAATTTAAAAAGTTGTATATTGGCCAGGCGGTGGTGGCGCACACCTTTAATCCCAGCACTCGGGAGGCAGAGGCAGGCAGATCTTTATGAGTTCGAGACCAGCCTGGTCTACAAGAGCTAGTTCCAGGACAGGCTCCAAAGCTACAGAGAAACCCTGTCTCGAAAAACCAAAACAAAAAACAAAACAAAACAAAACAAAAAGTTGTATATTTTTAAAATAGAAATAAATGCTAAAAAAAAAAAAAAAAGAAGAAGAAGAAGAAGAAAGAAGCTTTAAGGGCCACAGTAACAGGGTTTTCCAGAGAGGATGAGGAGGCAGCACACAGCAGCCATATGATGCTGACCACAAATATGCTCCATCAGGAGTGAATCCTCAGAGTGCCAAAGCTCCAGGAAGTCAGATATCTACCCTACTAGATAAAAAGTTAATAATAAACTTGCAATCTTTAAGTTTTAGCCACAAATTTACTTCTGTCCTCATTATTCCTTTATTTACTAAGTAAGCAAACAAACAAGACACACAGTCCCAGGAATGGTTTGTTTCTTTTGATAACAGACCATAAGGCAAGGAGCTAAAGTCATAGATTACTAGGCCCATACTTATACAAGAGTGATGTCTAATTCTCCATATTGTAGAGTCAACTGAGAGAAGTTTGTAGTATCCACCAACAAGGCCAACAGTGGATTTATTTGAGACCGTGTTCCAATTTAAAGCTAAGGGACAGAAAACTCGGGTCCCGTTCAGAGCTGGCCCTGCGCTGCTGGAGTACCTCGAGAACGCTGTCTCCACTTCATCATCAACTCTGTTGGCTAGTTTCCACTCTGCCCTCACTGGTGGCTGGTGGAGGCCAATGGGTGGCTGGGCAAGATGCGGGAGGTGAGGATGGGGATGGTGTGGATACGGGATGCTGCCCTGGCTGAGATAGGCATGGTGCTCACTCCACTGCTGTAGCCGCGCCTGCTGCTGCCTCAGTGTCTCCAGAGCTACACTTCCATGTACTCGATCTACAGAAAGAAGCAAGTGGGAAAAGCTGGTTTAGTCCATTTGGGGCTCCAAGTAAGTTTTGTACAAAGACCTTTACACCCAAATTTTCTCCACAAAGGCAAAGAAATAGCTACAATTCCATTGGGTAAAAGTAATATCCTAAATTTGCCAGAGCCCAGAGCTATGGTGTTGACTCTCTTTCCTTCATGATGGTGCAAATGATATCAACTGGATACTTAGTATACACATATGTGCATATAACACTTGAAGCCAAATTTTATTATACTAATTGGTTGGGTTTTCTGGAATTATTTGGAGACATGAATCAATCTTGGCCTAGAGTTAATACTATACAGGACACACCATGTTCAGCAAATAACCTAGGGACTCTTTTCACATGTGACATTATGACAGGCAAACTTACCCAAAGCTTCTCCTATAGGCAATCCTGGGGAGTTCTCATCAACAAAGTTGTTCAGAGGTGACGCTAGGATGGGACCAGGCTGTGTGATGGCTCTCAGTGGACTGTGACCGTCAGGAAGCACGGGAGATGGCTGCTGCTCGGGAACCACAGCCTCTGCAGCAGGAGGAGACTGCGGTCGGTGAGCAACTGAATTATTGAAAAATGCATTGGTGGGTCCCGCCTGAAATGCAACAGAGAGTTGAGGTGGTGGCTGCGGGGCCTGTGGAGGTGCCTGGCTTTGCTGCTGGACCACCTGATTTGGCTGGGGTGCCACCTGATTTGGCTGGGGTGCAACCTGATTTGGTTGGGGTACCACCTGATTTGTTTGGTCAGGCAAATTATTCTGTTGCTGATTTAACAAGGTATGCTGTTGGGGAATAGGAGGAAATGGTGGCCTGGGTAGCTGAGGAAGCGGATGAAAATGGCGGCTAGGGATTGCATACTGTGTGTGGGGGGCAGGAAGAGGAAGATTTATGTGTCTTGGGTTGAGATTATCTTTTCGAGGAAATTTGGTATTGGAATAAACAACGCTGGGACGGGATTCAGGACTTCTATTCTGTGGATTTGATTCCAAATCAACCTAGAGGAGGAAAAAAAAAAAAAAACAAGAAACTTTTTTAACTGCAAAAAATCGAGCTCGGTGACTTTTCATCCTTTCCTACCCATACCCCACTTAAAGGCTATAATATGCTCTTATCAGTAGCAGTGGGAGTCCTGACATGTAGAATCAATCACCTTTGACAAGCAAATAGGGAGTATTCTTATAAATTAAAAAAAATGACAGAGGAAACACAGCATATTAAATCGGAGTCTGAAGGAAAGCCGCTGCCATTTTATTAGAATGGCCACTCTAATTCCTACTATACTATTTTCAATTTCACACTTTCTTCCTTAGAAAAAGAACCATTAATTTCCTTCCGATATAAATCAACAAAATGTGCCCTTTCCCTCTGATTTTATTGTTTTTATATATCCAATCTACTTCTCCAAACAAATCAACATTAATAAAAACTGTGTCTCTGGCAACTTCCAAATAAATAGATAGATGCTATGTCACAGGTATGGTTGCTGACTTATGTCATTACATAGTCTAACATTCTTTCTCTTAACACTCGTGGAGGGCCTACTAAGTGCACTGTGTCTGAGTCTGAAGATTAAAAAGCAACAGTAAGATTCAGTATATACCCTCAAGAGCTTAGAGCAGAAGCTACCCTTGGCCCAGCCACTCTAGCCCCAGTGCCCTAAACCTGTGTAAATCGGGTCTTCCAGAACATAGAAGGTCAATCATTTACATGTTATCCATGGCTCCTTTCGCACTGCAGTGGCAGAGCTGAACAGCTGCAACACACACTGTGTGAACATGAAGCCTGAGATTTATTATCTAACCCTTTACAAAAACAACCTGCCAATCACTGGTCTAGAGCCCAGCAGAGGCTCTGTGTAAACACACAAGACATTGGAAAGAGGGGTTGCATGAGATACCAGGGCTAAGAAAAGTAAAGAAGGCTTCAGAAAAGCAGGCTTCTGAGCTGAGCATTCCGAAACAAGCTGGGGTGCTCCAGGGAGAGAAGAAAATTCTAACAAACAGAGGGGAAAACAGCACAGCAGATGTGAGGTACATATTTTCTGTTCATAGGGCTAGAACTTTCTTTACATGTTAGTTTCCCCTTCTTGACATCAATCACACAGACCCTGGCTGACTCAACACGGAGCACAAACATCAAGTTTGATGCCATTGAGCTTGGGAGAACCACCGGGGAAAGGCTTTGAAATTAAAAAGCAAGCTTGTCTTGAAATGTAGGTTTGCTGTAAGTGTTGACAATGTGAATACAAAAACGATATGTAATGTTGTAAAGTGACACCTTCTCTTTTCCAGCTGTTAAACCACTCCACAAACTGTTCTGTGTTACCTTGCAAGTTTCAGTACTGAAATGGTCAGTGAGAACTGCAGGGTGCTTGTTTAGTCAAAGTCTATAGAAACAGACCGAGGAGCTTGTTCCTGATTTGTGCTATTGACCTAATGTTCCTGACCAGGCCATTGCAACCAACTGAAATGCCAATTGTACATCAAGAGCAGTCACATCTCTCACCACTTGGCCCTTTGGGTCCTTGGGATTGCTAGGTGTGTGTAAGTGATCCAAAAACCAAGTGTTCTAGTCTTCCTAAGCAGCTGCTATATGCCTGTTGTCCACATCTCAGAACCTAACTGAGGTTCCTCATAAACAAACATTTCCTCATACAACTCATATTCTTGAGGATGGTGAAGTTACGTTAGCTAGGGACACAACTCTCTCCAAAAGACACTGCTGATGTGCACACTCTGAGCACACACACAAGGCTATGGTTACATGCCATGGTTGTTTATGGCTCAGTTGCCATTTTAATTTCTCCATCACTCGTGACTCTGACAGAGTCAGGAAGCTCATGACCACAATACTCTACGACCCTGAAGTGAGAAGGACCTGCAGAGGAAGTGAACATGGTGTGTGTTTCAGAAGGGTGTGGAGGAGAATAAATGGCACTTCAGGACCCGTCAGTTGAAGTACCAGTGGCATATACAGTGGGAGGCAGCTTAGTTCCAGGTGCTTTTAAATTAGAATCAAAATAGACAGTGCCAGTCACTGCATGTCACTGTTTTAAAATTTGCTACAAATCTTCTGTTAGAAAACAAGGCAACCTGTTTTTCTGCTTCTCTACATCCTGATGCTTTGCTGCGGAGCCCAGGAAACATGCGAAAGGAACTCTGAGCTATTTAATTCAGTGCCTCAGTATTAAGAGGCATCTGACAGGAAGGAGCTGAGTGACAGTGGTAGGTGCAGGCTGCTTCAGACCCCTGTTATCAGGTTTACTTTCTCGGCAATGCCCTTTGACTCAATCAGGAAGTTTCCTGGCTGCCTCATTTACGGCAGGGCTCCTCCTATGACATGCCCTCCATCTCTGGCCTCTTGCCAGAGATGCTCCTGGGACACTTGTGAGAAGGTAGAGAACAGCTGCTTAGGCAGAGGTTGGAGATCCAAATTGGAAGTCTTTCTTATGATGTGGGCACTTAAAGACATACTCAGACTAGTTTATAGCCACCAACCTTAGACTCAAAAAGAAGCTGGACTACATAGAACTCTGGGAAGTCACAATTTGAGGGCTAGGGTCATGAGAAGGGAATGTATTTTTAAAAAAAAGCCAGAAGGAGTTGTAGGAAAAGAAATGTTGCATTAAAGAAAATAATAGAAGACAACCAAATGGCAAACACCAAAATAACATGAGTTGTGCTTGAGACAGTGCATGGAGCTCTTGGACTGTGTGGGTTAAGGTGAGGCACCAGGAGGTAAAGGTAAAATTCAACTTTCTTTCCTCACTCTTCTGCTATGGTTGTGTGGCACTGAGTGATGAATCCCGGGTCTTGTGTGTATTGGACACTGCTGCTGCACTACATCCCAGGAGAAAGCGTCTTTAAAGTCCCGCCAGCCAGTGTTCACACACAAGGTTAGCACGTGAGTAACCACATGACAAGCAGAATGGGAAGAATGGGCAGGTGGGAAGAGTCTGCACAGCGGAGAAGGCTGATAACTAGGAGTCAGAGAGGTGACTGGATGAGGACAGGAGACAGTAAACTCAAGAGGACTTCACCTAAGGCTGCTGATAAGAAAGAGGCTCAAGGATATATGAAAAGTGAGTTATTAGCCGGGCGGTGGTGGCGCACGCCTTTAATCCCAGCACTCGGGAGGCAGAGGCAGGCGGATCTCTGTGAGTTCGAGGCCAGCCTGGTCTACAAGAGCTAGTTCCAGGATAGGCTCCAAAAGCTACAGAGAAACCCTGTCTCGAAAAACAAAAAAAAAAAAAAAAGAAAGAAAGAAAAAAAGTGAGTTATTTGTTGCCATCAATTAGCAGGATGGTGGTGCATCTAGAGCAGTCATCTCCACACCGTGAGGTAACAGGCTCGAGAAGAGCCACTGAGGAACCAGGACAAAGCTGAGCACTGCACAAGAAAGGAGGGGCCGAGTCTCGCTGAAATGAAAACACACAGCTTCTAGCCACACTACGTCAACCAATAACATGGTCTTCTCTAGTTTGTGCCAGCACAGAAGCAGGGAGAGTAAACAAGTGGGCAGACACAAAGTTAAGGATCTGCACAGTGGGTGTGGAAGACAAGATCAGGCACTGAGGGAATTACTGTGACAGTCCTACCGAGGCTAAAGTCACTGTCAACGAGACATCTGTAGCTCTTTCTTCATATATTATCATGAGGAGTCTATCAATTCAAGTCTATTGCTGAATTAAGGAAATCTGAGGAAGGGGCTGGAGAGACAGTTCAGCAATTAGGAACTCTTGCTATTCTTGCAGAGGACCCAAACTCAATTCCCAGCACCCACACAGTGGCTCACAATCATCTCTAACCAGTCCCAGGAGCTCTACGGCCTCATCCAAACTCCATGGGCACACATGTAGACACATACATATATGTAGGCAAAACACTTATACACATAAAATAAAATAAAAATTTAAATTTTTTAAAGAGAAAATCTGGATAAATATTTACATGCAAAGGAAATAACTCAATGAAAGAAACAGGACAGGAGAAAGGTGACATGGCCTACTAAATTATCCTGAAACAGAAAGCATAACAGAGCCATGGGAAACAGAGTTGCTTTGGGCCAATGAGACCTTCCCCACTAGAACCACACACTCAGTTGATGTGAGCACCGTACCTGTTTGAGCTCTGTAGGCTTTTTCTCTGGTGTTCGGATCTTATTAATTTCAGGTCCAGGGTTACTTGTATCAGTTTTACCTAAGAAAATATTTTTAAATCCTTTTAAATTATCTCCAATGAACATGACATTTCTAGTCACTATTCAACACTAAACTCATAGCCTTATGTTACCATGTGCATGCTAGTCCTCTACTGTGTTTATTCTACCATGTGCATGCTAGTCTCTCCTGTGTTTATGCTACCGTGCACATGCTAGTCCTCTATTGTCAGAGCTGCAGCTTTTCTATGAAAAATAAAAAGTTATACACGAAAAATGGCAGGGCAAAAGCTTCACAAAAGAGAAACAACCTGAAAACAACAAATTAAAAAAAAAAAAGTCCACTCTCCAAGATTTACAGTCTTTCTTTAAAGGGAAAAAAAAAAAAACACCAAAATCTAGACATATAAAAGGTCTTGGTATTCTTGCCTGTTTACAAAGGCTCAACACTTTGTTCATTTGCAAATGCAATTAAGTAAAAATCTCAATGATGTATCAATTCAACTTCCTGAAGGAATCTAAGTTGACTGTTAGGCTTGAACCTAAAAGCTTCCTGAAAGCCCACTTGTAAAGTGGCTTGTTCTCCAGCCTGTGTGCTACAGGGAAGAGGAAACCTTAGGATGTGGAGAGAGGAGGACAACAGTGGGCATTGTGCTCAGCCCCTTTCTCTTTGGCTTCTGTTTTCCTATTCCCATGAACCGAACACAACTCCTCTATCACACAAACCCACAGCAATGGGACAAAGCAAGAATGGACTGAATCCATCAAAACTGGAACCAAAACACATCTTTACTATAAGTTGTTAGCTCCAGCTGTTCTGTCACACTGACAGGCGTTCTAGTGCAAGGATTTTGAGCAGAAGTAGGTGAGGGATTACAGAGGAAGCAAAGTAAGGCTTTCCAATACATTAGAACAGAGAAGCCTACGTTCACAAGTGTGAAGAGCTTTATTTGGAAAGAATTCAGCCCAAGTTGGGTATTTTCTGAGAAATACCCTAGCAGCAGCACTAGAACTCTGAAAATGAACTGTCCTATCAGCACTGACTAACCACTGCACATGGAGACAGAATTGTAATATGAAGGCTAAACACCAGTGGACGGCCAGAAGATTAGACAGTGCATAAGAAAAATGAGGCAAACTAAACAGTATAGCAACAGAAATTACCAAAACCAAAACACAGACAAAAACCCTGAAAGGAACCAATAAAGGGATAGTCATGAGCTTTGGAGAATGTTAAGTATCTGAATGCATGGACAAATGGGACCACAAGAGAAGAGGGCAGGGAGTCAGAAAAAAAAATCTGCTGTCATCAAGTTTGAAACTCTCCAAACACTGTAAGAACTATAAAAAGACCCAGCATATACACACACCAAAAAAGCAAACAGAAACCTTCCCAAAGGTATATTATAATGAAACTAAGATCAGCATGAAATAAAAAACTTTAGAGCAGAGAAAAAGCACAGTAAGTTACATATATGTGAAAAATAAGGCTAACGATGGCCCCCACACACTTCCTTCTGTGCTAGGATCAAAGCCAAGATCTTGAGACTGCCAGGCAAGCACTGAGCTGCACCCTAAGCCACCTTAACTCTCTTACTTTTTTTTGTTTGTTTGTTTTTTGTTTTTTTGAGACAGGGTTTCTCTGTGGCTTTGGAGACTGCGCTGGAACTAGCTCTTGTAGACCAGGCTGGTCTCGAACTCACAAAGATCCGCCTGCCTCTGCCTCCCGAGTGTTGGGATT
>JAQHUG010000264.1:550713-574022 GCA_028555095.1 Dicrostonyx torquatus | reverse complement strand
AGAGGCAGAATGTTGTATACATAATAAATAAATAAGTCTTTAAAAAAATAAAGTTAAATAAATTATTTTTTAAAAAGATTTATTCTATCTTACTGGGTGTGCACGCGAACACCCAAGTGCATGCATGAGCACAGCTGTGGGTGGGTGCTTAGACAAACAGGTCAGAAGAAGATATTCCATCTCAGAGTTTGGAAGGTTCCAGGTTTATCACAATGAGCAAGAATGGGAATTCCAGTCCTCATGAATGCAGTTTCCTAACCTCTGAGTCAGCGCTCAAGCCCATTTTGTTAAGAGAGGGTCTCAAGTATTCCAGGCTAGCCTCAAACTGGCTAAGTAGCTAAGGATGACCTTGAACTTCTGATCTGCCTCCACCTCCTAAGTGCTGGGACTGCAGATGTGGCCACCATGCTCAGTTTTATGCTTTACAAAGCTAGGGGTAGCTTTGTGCATACTAGACAAGCAATCTCCCATCTGAGCTGTATTTCCAGCCCCTCATATTCTCTTTTTAATCATTTTTTTCTTTTGGTTTGGTTTGGTTTTTGTTATTTAGCCTAGCTGGCCTGGAACCTGTGACAGAATGGATTGGCCACAAATTCACTCACAGTGATCCTCCTGCCTCTCTGCCTCTCAAGTGTTGGAACTACAATGAAATGTGCAATCAATACAACTATTTCTATCCCATGGTAACAACCCTAAAATTGCTCTAAAAATGAAATGACAAATATGAAATTTGTTTTTCAAAAAGAAAAATTCATGTTCTACTTATAGAGTGAGAACCTAACATGATTTGATTTTTTTTCCAGTATGATTCATAGTATCTCAAAGTATTCAATTTCTCTGAAAAAAAAAAAGGAAGAGAGACACTGATGATTTGTGGGAAATTTTAGTTAATTGCTAGGCGGCAATTTGGCAATATAGATCAGAAGCATCAAACACATACAGAGACTTTAATACTGTAATTACACTTCCAGGAATTTATCCAATTGAAATAATCAGTGATCTGGCCACAGATGTTCATCACAGAGTGATAGATATGTGAGATAAATGCTTAAGATCCAAATACCCATCACTGGGGGCTTTATTAAATAAGCAATGACAGAGTCATATGTGATGCATTAGTCTGCCCTTAAATGATCACCAGTCACCAATGAGACAAGGATATTGGTCCTAAAATCACAAGGATCTGGATTCTGCCAACCACTGCATCAGTATGGAAGTAGATTCTTTCCAGGGCATCTAAGAGTCCTGGTCCCAGAGAAACAAAAGCAAGTCAATCCCAATCAAGCTGATAAATCCGTGTTCTTTTTAAGTCTCTATGCCAACAACAGTAACGTTAAGCAGCAGTGGGAAGCTGAGTCAAAGGTAACCATAATTGAGGTTCACTCTCCTTTTAAAGTGGGTAGCTTGCTAGCTGACAAGATAGTACTACCTGGGTGCTTAGTGATATACTAAATAAAAAGCAAACTGGGGTTGCCACACAAAAAGAGGTGTCATGTATTTATGTCCAATATTACACGCCACGCAGCTCTAAGGACATAGCTACCCACCATATTTTTATTTAATGGGTAACTCTAAGCAGCAGATTCACTTAATTTGGGCAAACTACAATTTATAATCAAAACTGAATGTAGCAGCTAGCTACTATGTACAGAAGTTAATCCATAATAATTCAGCCAGGCGGTGGTGGCGCACGTCTTTAATCCCAGCACTTGGGAGGCAGAGGCAGGTGGATCTTTGTGAGTTTGAGGCAAACCTGGTCTACAAGAGCTAGTTCCAGGACAGGCACCAAAGCTACAGAGAAATCCCATCTCTAAATACCAAAAAAAAAAAAAAAAAACCAAAAAACCATAATAACTCTGATAATAAACTTCAGCATGTGTGTTTACCTTTGCTAAGGTGCAACTGTAGGATCTTTTATAAGCAACTGTAGTTCCTACCTTTTACATCTGTAACACCTATCATTCTTTGTTTAAATGTTTACTTTTTTCATCACTCATTCTGTTTTTCTCACTTATTCATTCAATATATGTTTACTAATTTGGAGGACAGGAGCAATGGCTCAATGGTTAGGAGCAAAAGACCTCAATTCAGTTCCTAGCACCCAAGTCCAGTGGCTTACAACTGCCTGTAACTCCAGCTCTAAGGGATCAGACACCTTCTTCTAGCTTCCACAGGCCCTGTCATATGTGTACAAACCCACACACACGACTAAAAATAAAAACAAAGGCTAGAGCCAGACATGGTAGTACACACTTTAATCCCAGCACTCAGGAGGCAGAGGCAGGTGGACCAAGGAGAGTTGATGCCAGCCTGCTCTACAGATCAAGGTCCAGGAATGGATAGTGAAGTCCTATCCCAAAATATAAATAAAATCTCTTTAAAGATTATTTGTGTGTGTTGTGGGCAGAGGCAGACAGAGACAGAGAGGTATCTTGTGGGTTGGTCCTCTTCCCTCTATTGTGAGCCCGAGAGATCCATCTAAAGTCATCATGTTTGCATGGCAAGGGCTTCTACCTACCGAGTCATTTGCCAGCCATGAATTTGCAACTTTTAAATACTCTAAGCTTCTTGTAGTCCCCTACAAAAATGGCCCCTGTTCTCTTGCGTCCCACGTCCTTTGTAAAAGCTTGCTATAGTTTGGATCTGAAATGTCCCCCACAGACTTGGTCCTCAGCAGGTTAAGAGGTGGGGTCAAGTGGGAGGTATTCAAATCAGAAGCACATTCCCTTGGGGGAGATTTGTGAGACCTGGCCCTTCCTTTTTTTTTTTTTTTTTTTTTTTTCCTTCTTCCCAGTTTTGTTTCCCAATCATGAAGTGGTTGGTTTTTCCACCATGACAGGCTGCATCAGACCCAATGCAAAGGGACCAATTGGGTGTACCTTAAAACCTCTAAATTTGTCAACCTTAGCACTTTGTAAGTTAATTATTATATTAGATATTTGTTACAATAATATACTACAGGTCTTCCTTATTCATTAAAAAAAATACTTCTTAGCCAGGTGGTGGTGGTGCACGCCTTTAATTCCAGCACTAGGGAGATGGGGGACGGGACAGAAGCAGGTGGATCTCTGTGAGTTTGAAGCCAGCCTGGTCTACAGAGAAAGTCCCAGCACAGCCAGGGCAACAGAGAAACCCTGTCTCAAACAAACAAACTTCTTTTTCAGATGGGGTGTCATGTAGCCCAGGCTACCCTAAACTAATAACATATCCAAGAATAACCTTGAACTCCTGATCCTCTTGCTTCTACCCACCAAGTACTAGGATCTCAGGCACATACACCATCATACCCAAGTATTATTACATGCCAGATATTCTTCTGGGCACAGAAGCCAGGGCAGTAACTGACATAAGCAAAAACCATCCCAGGTGAGCTAACTTGGGTTTCACTGTTGTTACTTGTTTTGATTATATTTTCCCAACCTCCCTGCCTCCCTGCATTCAATAATGTCCTCAACAAGAACCTATGGTGTGTATCTGACTCCATCTCCTGCTCTGCCATTCTGCTGTCATCCACCCAACACCTGCCACAAGAGGACTTGGGGCTAGCTTTTTTATCGATGCTTCTAGCAACTAACACATGACATAGGGAAGTAATTCATTTGTGCAGACTGCTTTGCCCTCTAATACACCAAGCCACAGAAGCAAAACATAGTATGTTTTCATTAAGCCAAGAACATATGACTGCACTAGCAGAGTTGCTCTCAGTTTAGTGCCTATTTAGCTAAAAGACCTTCAAAATATTAAGTCATTCATTCCTGCTCACATTAGGTACAACAAAGCCCAACGCTAACATACTCTTTAAATTCGGATCAGTAAGTTCAATGCTATGCTACTCTAAAGAAGCCAACAGACTGCAGTGAATCTACATGTACCATTCACAGAGTCCGCTTTTCAGGATGCTAACAGCAAGAAAGGGTTTTTGCTTTTATTTTTGTTCCCCCCCCACACACCCCGTGCACTGGAGCAAACAAGCCAGAGCTGACTTTGCTCAAAATAACTGTGGCTCAGAACTGAAAATGCCTTGACCTCCCTACACCCCTCAGCTCTGCCCCCTCCAAACAAGTTGTTTTCAGATTACAGAATCATTTCATCTTCAAGAATCCAGCAAGTTGTCTCAACTCTGTCAAATGCCACTTAAAATGAAAGGGTCATTAAAAGATTAGAACGATTGTTTTATTCAAACATTATTTTAAAACATAATTTCTGTACCTAACAGCTTGTTATGGACATGCTTTTAAATGTCTCATTGGGGCTGGCAAGATGGCTCAGCAGGTGAAGGAATTTGCTGAAAGAACTGACTCCACCAAGTTACCCTCTGATTTCCTCATCTATGCATGGGACTCTCTCTCTCTCTCTCTCTCTCTCTCACACTCACACACACACACACACACACACACACACACACACACACACACACACACACACTAAGCAAACCAAATTAGTAAGTGTTTTTAGATTTTTTAAATAAAAATAAAATGTGTAGTAATCCTTTAAGCTGTGTTTTTATTCACATGTTATCTGCCAGCCTCAAGTCTATCAGCAAGGAGTGCTGGGAGGTTAAATGAAGGGTACCAGAAGTTTTCAGCTATCTCACTCTTTCCGAGGATGACTACAACATTAAGCATGGCTCCCCACCATGCTGTGTTCTCATTTATTCACCCAAATCTTGGGAGAGTTCCTTGCAAATACAAAGCATTGCCTGAAGCCCAACAAGTCAGTGTACAGCAGGGCTTTACCTTGGGTGGTGACTGCTGCTGTCTGCTGCTGTTTCCTGAGTGCTGCAGTCGTAAAGCCCGAGGGATAAATTCAGGAGCCAGTGGATTCAACACATATGTCTTCTTGAGTTCTAAAGCCTCTAGCTGGGCCTTGATCTGTTCAAATGTGATCCCATGTAGGCTATGATTTTCATGACACAGGGCAATAAATCGCTCCCAAAACTTCCTGCAGAAAAGATTCAGAAATCTGGGTCACAAACACAATCTGGGTGAATAGAAGTAACTGAAGATGATTTCAAATTCTGCCCACCTCAAGTCCTTAAGGTTAATATACATAAGAGTACAATAGACTCTTTCTAGCAAGTGACAAATCTTATGTTTGATGTGTACACTGTAGTCAGTCGAGGAGCATGCTACATACAAAACAGGAAAACAAAAAACTTAACTCCTCCACCCTTTTATAGAAATGTGTTTGTGAGCCACATAATAAGGTTTTCAAGATTGATAGTAGTTCAATCTATAGAAAATCTGTACTTCTAGTCCTATACACACATATGTACACATGTACTGTGTACTTCCAGTGAATATACACATCTACGAACATTTATGCTCTGTACAACTGGCCAATACCACAATGCATATATAAAACAGTGGATGATGTCATGGCTGTCCTAATCTGTGTAGATATCTGCTATGATAGTCATTTGATGAGGCTATGACTCAAAATTGCCTTTCTCAGAACTCATCAGTAAGTAATGAGTGATTGTATCTATACACTACATATAGAGAGAATACAAATTCATATGCTTACTAGTAAAACTGGAAAGAATTTTGTGTGGGACTAGGGAGATGGCTCAGTTGGCAAAACGCTTGCTGTAGAGCATGAAGACTTGAGTTCGGAACCACAATAACCACACAAAAAGGTTAGGGTATAGTACCTATACCCCAAAAGGATCCCACTGAAGTCCCACATTCAGTGAGAGGCTCCCATCTCAAGAAAATTGGATGGAATAGATGGAAGAGCACTTGACCCAACTTTCGTTCCTATCACCCACATCAGCTGGCACAAGAGCTTGTAACTCCAGCTCCTGGCGACCTGACTTCTGGCCTGTATGGATACCCACACACATGTGACACATATACAGAGACACAAAAATAGAAAGAAATCTAAAATAATAGAGTGAAAAGGAAGATGCTCTGACGTTGACTTCCACAGATATGCATACATATAGAAATGCATATACAATGCACTCACTCTCACACACACATGCACACACTCAGACAAACATACACAGCACAAAAGAACCTAGATATGCTAGGTTACATAAAATGATTCAGTCAGAACATAAACTGGAGCCATGAAGGAGATAATCCACATGAGGATTCTCAAAAATAATCAGCTACTCATATAGTTTTCTCTTAGAGATGCTTGTCATAAACACAACTTAGAATATTGACTAAGTAGTAAGAGCTAAGTAAATTACAAAAAATACAAGGAACTGGAAAAATTGCGATGTTCACTATTCATTTCCTTATCAAATCTGTAAATACAGAAAAGAAAAAATACATTCAAAACTTGTTACGAGCATTAAAAAAATTCACCCAGTTGATAAGTAGGCTAATGAACTGAAGAGATATATATTTGAAAAAGTGTTCAACATCCTTCACAGTCAGGGAAACCCAAACTAAAACTGCTTTAAGATTCCATCGCAGCAGAGTCAGAATTGTCATCCCAAAGAAAAAGGGGCAACCAGTGCTGGTGAGGATGTTGGGGGTGGGGATAGCATTTGCTGCTGGTGGGAATGTAAACCGCTACAGCACTACAAAACTACAAGAGCCAGCTCAGCACCCAAAGACACAGCACACAGACCATGCACATCCCAGATGCATGCACTGTCATATTTACTGCTGCTCTTTTCACAACAGTTTGACAACGGACCCAGTCTAAAGACCAGCAGATACATAGAATGCATGCATGCATATATACTTCAGCCATAAAGAAAGCCAAATCATATTTACAAGAAAACAGATATGATTAGAGATCATTGTGGTAGGCAAAACAAGCCAAACTCAAAAGACAATATCATGTTTTCTCTCATACAGAGAATCTAGACTTAAGAGTGAGTGTGTGTGTGTGTGTGTGTGTGTGTGTGTGTGTGTGTGATGTGTGTATGGGAGGGGGGTCATGAAAATAGAAAAAAAAAACCATGAGATAAACGATCTTGAGGGAAGGTTAAAAAAGTATGTGTGACATGGAAGCAGAAGGGGGGCTGAGGATCAGCAAGATGGGTTGATAGAGGATGGGTGAGGATACAGGGAAAGTGGGATGAGGAAGGACAAAGTACTAACCCAGGGGTTCTCAACCTTTTGGGTTGGAATGATCCTTTTACAGAGCTTGCATATCAAATATCCAGCATATCAGATATCTACATTATGATTCATAACAATAGCAAAATTACAGTTATGAAGTAGCAACAAAAATAATATTGTGATTGGGGGTCACCACAACATAAGGAACTGCTACTAAAAGGTCACAGCATTAGGCAGATTGAGAATCATTACACTAACACACACACATGCTCTCACACACACACACACACGCGCGCGTGCGCATACACAAATGCCATGAGACCCATGACTTCGTATGCTAACTTAAAAAAAGAAAAGGAAAATATACAAAAGTATGAAATATTGCTGGGTGCTAAACATCAAATAAACAAATCTATAACATACAAAACAAAAACAAAAAGCCACACTGGTCACAGCTGTATGCAATTAAAGGTTTGGGAATGAATCTCCCAACGTGAAATAAATATTACAAAAAGCAACATGAAGAAAGTTTAACGTGGGGCTGGAGAGATGGCTCAGAGGTTAAAAGCATTGCCTGCTCTTCCAAAGGTTCTGAGTTCAATTCCCAGCAACCACATGGTGGCTCACAACCATCTGTAATGAGGTCTGGTGCCCTTTTCTGGCCTGCAGGCATACACACAGACAGAATATTGTATACATAATAAAAAATATTTAAAAAAAAAATTAAAAAAAAAGAAAGTTTAACGTGATTGACTATTAGTATAATATATTAATATATATTATATTATATTATATATATTATATAATGAGGTCTGAATAATAGATTATGCCGTTGAAGACATATGATATGGTTTCTTCTCCAGTTAGCATCCCAAGGGCCAGATGAACAGTAAGTAATCAAGAAGGCTTCAAAAGCATCAGAGATAAGTTTATGATATAAAGTTAACGCATGGGTGACGACAGTTTTAACATGCAGTTAATTCTGAACTATGTTTCTTTACAGCTGTGTTTTACCACTTTATCTGTGGGTGCATGTATTTAAGTACACGCAATGTAGCTGTGTGTATATGAAGACCAGAAGACAACCCCAATTAGTTAGTTCTCTTTCTATCATGAGTTCTAATGGTCAAAGTAAGGTTGTCAAGCTTGTACACCAAATGCTTTTATTTGCTAAGCACCACACTGGGTCTTTAGTCTTAAAATGAGTAAGAGACAGGTCTAGGCAAATAATCCGAAATATAAAGAAAAGAGAAAGTAAGTCATCCACACCTGGGGACTTCTGAGCATGTCACATAGGCTAGGAAGATAATTATTCGGTTACAGGAACTATGTGCTGCTAAGAAATGCACACTGACAAGCTATCCTCTGTTTTTTGTTTTAAGAACAAAATGGGTAATGGTTTAAATACATATAGCCAAGTTGGTAGAACTGTTCAGAAAGAATTAGAAGGTAATTCGGGCGGTGGTGGCGCATGCCTTTAATCCCAGCACTCGGGAGGCAGAGGCAGGTGGATCTTTGTGAGTTCGAGACCAGCCTGGTCTACAAGAGCTAGTTCCAGGACAGGCTCCAAAGCCACAGAGAAACCCTGTCTCGAAAAACCAAAAAAAAAAAAAAAAAAAAAAAANCTGGTCTACAAGAGCTAGTTCCAGGACAGGCTCCAAAGCCACAGAGAAACCCTGTCTCGAAAAACCAAAAAAAAAAAAAAAAAAAAAAAAAGGAATTAGAAGGTATCCCAATGGGATTGGGTTTTGAGGTTCCAAAGGCCCACCCCATTCCCAGTTAGCTCTCTCTGTCTCCTGCTGTGAATCAAGATGTAAGTTCTCCACTATTGTTCCAATGCCATATTTGCATACAGCCAGGCTTCCCACCATAATCTTCATAAATTCTACTCCTCTGGAGCTGTGAAACCCAAATTCATTCTTTATAAGATGTCTTGGTTATGGTTGACTTAGCACAGCAATAGAAAAGTAGCTAAGACAGAATCTTCCTAAATGAATCAAGTTTGTGTATGTTTATGTGCTTGCGTGTAGTGTGTGGTGTGTAGTGTGTGTGCATGTGTGTCCAAGTCCCTGTACACATGTGGAGGCCAGAGAAGGACTCTGGATGACCTCCTCTACCATTCTCCACCTAAGAAATAAATAGAATTCTTTGTTGTAATGATAGAAGAAAACCTAAGAAAGGATTATCTCCAATACAGTAGTCATGATCTAAAACTCCATATATCTTTTACAAATACTAACACAGCTCCGTTATCCAATATTCAAAAGAAAAAAATTCAGGTCTGATTGATAAAGCATCAATTTCATAGCTTGGCATTTCAATTTGTGTTGGACTTCAAGACAAAGTACAAGGAATTTATTTATTTCAGACAGGCTCTACCTATCCCTAGTTAACCTGGAACTCACTGTATTGACCAAATTTTCCTGGGACTCAGAGATGTGAGTACTGGGATTAGAGGTGTGGGTTACCACATCCATCTCATGATTTGTGTGTGTGTGTGTGTGCATGCCACATGTGTTCAAATGCCCAGAGAGGCCAGAAGAGATGATGGATCCCCTAGAGCTGAAGTTATAGGAAGTTATGGGCTGCCTGACATGGGTGCTGGAAGCTGAACTCTGGTCCTCTGGAAGAGCAGCAAGCACTCCTAACCATTGAGCCATCTCCCCAGCCCCAGTGGATTCTTTGTTATTCTGCCTGGCTTAATCTGTAATATCAACTCCACTTTACATAGTTTCACTTCCAGTTTAAACAGTGGGATGTTCTTAGAATGTGCTATTTTAAGATGTCTTGACAATTTTATTAGTTTGTAGGTGTGGGTGTTTTGCCTGCAAATATATCTGTGCCGGGTGCCCACAGAAGCCAGAAGAGAGGGCATCAGATAACCCTGGGACTGGTGTTACAGACAGCTGTGACACCAGTGCTGGGAATCAAACTCAGGTCCTCTAGAACAGCAGCTGGTGCTTTTATCCAATGAGCCATCTTTCCAGCCCCTTAAGCTACCTTCTTAAATTTTACACCTCATACCCATATGGACCTCAGCTTTGAGTAGGATCTGCAACAACATGAATTAAGCAAAAATGTCAAAGAACCTCACATTTCATGGAAAACGGCTCATTAACCCCAGAAATCATAATCAAATAATCTTTCAGCTATAGGATATTTTTCATCTTTTTGCTATTGCTGCTGCAGTTGTTTAAGACAGTATCTCAATCTCTAGCCCAAGCTGGCCTGGAACTCACAATAACCTTTCTGCCTCAACCTTCCAATTGCTAGGATTACAGGCAGAAGCCACCACACCTGGCTTAAAGGACACCACGTCAGAAGCATTCTAAACACTATAAATAAATTGAGTTTCAAAAGATGGAATTTATATTCTAGACCTGACTTATCTTCAGGTCCCATGGATAGAGCAAAAGGCCCTGGTTCTGTCCAAGGAGCTGCAATGCGCAGTGACCTCTGGCACGTTTCTCTTTTGCACTGGCTTCCCCGTGCACAGAACAAACAGTATGACTATCATTCCTCATCATGTTTCTCAAGCTTCTCACTTCTAAACTTTGAGAGAAAAACACAGGGAACGGAGGTGCTGGAGAGTCACCCAGGGCCCTGTGAAGATCAGGTAAGTAAGTGTGTACTACTTCCTACAAAGTAAGTCCTAGGTTTTTAGTGGAGAGCACATTCTATGATGTGTATGTGGAAGCCAAAGGACTTCGTGACACTGGCTCTCTCTTCCCTTTACACGGGTCTCTAGGCTTATGTGGCAGAGGCCTTTATTACTGAGCCATCTTGCCTGTTCCCAAAATTCTTAGTTTTAAGGCTAAAACAATTTTGAGTTTTCTTCTCCATAAAAGCTCTTTAAAATAAAGTTTTACACTTTGACTGTGTATGAGTGCGGGCCATGGCATGTGAGTGGAGGTCAAAGAACAACTTGTGGGGTCAGCTCTCTCCTTCGCCCATCAGGCATTTCAACACAGAAAGTGGAAGCGCATTTGAGAATTTCAACCATACTCTGGGGATAAGAACTCACCACTGTAGGTAAAGGCTTTGCCATTCTTGGCACTCTCCATACTATGGCAATCTCTTATTATGGTGACCATTTTTTTAAAAATATTCTTTATAGTTTATTTAACTTATTTTATGTGCATTGGTGTGAAGGTGTCAGATCCCCTGGAACTGGATCTTCAGACAGTTGTGAGCTGCCATGTGGGTGCTAGGAATTGAACCCAGGTCCTCTGGAAGAGCAGTTAGTGCTTTTAACCACTGAGCCATCTCTCCAGCCCCTGTGACCATTTTTTTAAAGAGAAATGTTGGCTAGAAAGCCACTTATGTCTATGCACTGCAACGTAATTTCCTGGATCTGAAAAGACATGATGCTATGTTTTGCGTATGTGAGTGAGGGCAAAGGGTCAGAGGTCAACATCAGGAGTAGTCAACCTTGCTTTGCTGTTGTTTTTTTTTTTTTAAGACAGGGTCTCTCATTGGCCAGCACCTGGAGCACCTGGATTTATTTGGGGATTGGGGGAGGCCTGGAAATTGGACTCAGGTCCTCATGCCTCTGTGCCAAACACCTTCCTGGCTGAGATAACCTCTCCAGCTGAACATGACTTGTAATAACTAAAGGAAGCACAAACCAAACTAAATATGCTTTGGACTTTGTGTTAGCTTGGTTCTACAATCACTGGTAAAACCTGAAAAGTCATGTGAACACACACACACATACACACCAAGATACACACACACACATGCACACAAACTCACACAAGTCCAAAACTCATACATGTATGCACACATACACATACATACACCAAATAAGTGTTCCCTCGCTGTCCTTGGGTCATAGTCTACACGTGCATTAAATATGTTTCTATTTACCAAGTTAGTGAAATGTGTTAATGATGAAATCCAGTTGTAAGAAAGAATTCCTCCAAGGCTGTATGTGGAACAACGTCACCATTGTGTCACCACTCTGCCACATGCCACTCCCCAACTTGGCACAGATTTGTCATGTGCAAAATATATCATTTCTTCATGGGCAAGGTAGATCTCTGAGAAAGGCCTGAGTTTTGAAGTCACTCTGACACTGTTTTCATGAACCACATAACAGCTCTGAGGCCTTGAGTAGTTTTATTTAAACTCACTCCATCAGGCTGCCCATTCAAAATGAAAGTAAAACGGCTTACTGTTCGGTTGTTGGTTTGACTAAATGGGGCAATGTGTGCAGACTACACAAGGCAGCACCTGGCAGCGGTGATGAACAGGAGCAGCTGCTGGGTTAATATTTGCTAGTGGGGGAGGAAGAAATTCACTGTATTGCCGGGCGGTGGTGGCGCACGCCTTTAATCCCAACACTCGGGAGGCAGAGGCAGGCGGATCTTTGTGAGTTCGAGACCAGCCTGGTCTACAAGAGCTAGATCCAGCGCAGTCTCCAAAGCCACAGAGAAACCCTGTCTCGACAAACCAAAAAAAAAAAAAAAAAAAAGAAGAAGAAGTTCACTGTATCTGTTTCAGTCTAATGGACAAATTCTATTCAAAATAACAACAACAAAACGAACAGATCAAGCTGGTGTAACACACAGGAATCCTTTCCTGAAAACCCAGTAACACCGGAGACTAGCACGTTACTTTCTAATAAATAACACGCAAAGTGGGAGGGGGCTGAAGAAGTCAAACTGCACAGAATCCACTCCTCCATTCTCACAGGATCAGGGAGTCACAGCAAATCCCCTGGACTTGGCCTGTACTGTAGCTGTATTAGTTGGTTGGCAAAGTTATTATTACTGATTTTATTACTACCAACTCTTGAGCTGGAACCATGAATTAAACTATCCAAATGAAAGAGGCAATCAACATTCCCACCGTGTAATCTCTCCCTCTCCTGAACACTGTATTACTCCCCTGCAAACACTTGGCTTAGCATATGAATTATTTGCAGTCCTTGGTAACCAAGATTCAGTTCAAAATAAGCCATCAGTAGACCCCGCCTAAAGTTAAAAATTAGCCCTGCATAACTTGACAGCAGGCCTCAGGAAGAATTCTTCATCAATCTGCTTGTAGAAAGTGACAATTCATATCAGAGAAAGACTAAAATTGCTAATTCTGTGCTGTTCAGTGTGGCCACAGAAAATGTAATAGCTTCTTCAGCAACATTCAGGCTGCTAAATACTGAGAACTACTTACTACGAGAGCCCACAGCAATGTGGTTCCATGCTGCTCTGCCCATTCATCCCTCCAAGAGTACAGAGCTGTTTGCATACTTATCCTCCCATTCTATATTATCTAATCATAAACACAAATGGCAAAAGACTGCAACATTCTGACATTCTAACCAATAGATTGGACAGTTGAGGAACTAAAGCAAAATTCTCAGGATGTGAATAAAATCAGGAGACTCATTAATATTCTTGGCCTTGACTGGTGAGATGGCTCAGTCAGCAAAAGTGCTGGCTGTGCCAACATGATAATCCGAGTGTAATCCCTGGAGCTCAGGTAAAGGTGGAAGGGGAGACCCAACTACACAATTACCCATGGATATCTATGTATGTGCTGTAGTAATAAAGCCCACACATATATCATGCATATATCACACATATATCAGGCAGACACGCGTGCGCTCACGCACACACACACAAACACACACACACACAGAGTTCTGTAACCTAGAATACATTCCTTTACCCAGATTTTGTCATTATGATTATAAACAAATGACAAATTTTTAGACATAAAAGTGATGTCATGTTCCACAGAAGTGCTCCTAGAAACCTATGAGCTTTACTTTTAAAAAGAAAAGGTTGGCCAGGCGGTGGTGGCGCATGCCTTTAATCCCAGCACTTGAGAGGCAGAAGCAGGTGGATCTCTGTGAGTTTAAGGCCAGCCAGGTCTACAAGAGCAAATTCCAGGACAGGCTCTAAAACTACAGCGAAACCCTGTCTCGAAAAACCAAAAAAAAAAAAAAGAAAGAAAGAATAAGAAGAAGCAGATTCTTTTGTCAGCAGCTTTCCCCAGTAGAAGAGTCTATTAACTTGGAGCTACATGAATGGCTCAGAGCTAAGGGTGGTTCAGTGTGGAGGCCCAGGCCTGTAATCCCAGTGCTGAGGAGAGGGGGCGAGAGAACAGAGGTGGAGTTCGGCAGGCAGGCTCCTAGCCAGTCAGACTAGCAAACTGGTGAGCTCCAGGTTCAGTGAGAGATTCCAATCTCAAGCATAGATGCAGAGGCTACAGCCACAGCTCAGTGACTAATAACACTTGCTGGGCAGTGCTGGTGGTGTGTGCCTTTAATCCCAAGCACTAAGGAGGCAGAGGCAGAGTGAGCTCCAAGACAGCCTATTACACAGAGAAACCCTGCCTCAAAAAAAAAAAATCAAACCAAACCAAATTAACAAAAAAAATACTTGCTGTTCTCCCAAAGGATATGAGCTTGGTTCCCAGCACCCATGTCAGGTGACTCATAACCACCTATAACTCCAGACACCTGCCCTCATGTGCGCATACCCATACACAAATATACACATATACATAATTTAAAATAAAAACAAATTATAAAATAGACTACAGGAAAGAAAAAAAAAGTGTCAGGGCAGCTTAGTGACTGCATGACTTCTTTTTACCATTCTGAATTTATAGGCAGGTTTTGTCACACTTATAAAATGCAATTAGCCCCCAACGTATTTCTTTCTTTTTCATAATATAATATTAAAAATTTCTTTCAAAATTATTTTTAGCAGTTTTTCAATGCTGCAAAAGATGAATCTTACAGTCCTGGCTTCATACAGTTTACATTCTTAACTGGTCAAGATCATAACTGTACAGAGAAATTTCTAGATGGTATTTCAGCTATATTTTAGTAGAACCATTGCTCTTACTTATAGCATAACGAATATTAAAATTACCCCAAAACAAGTTATGGTCACTTACTTCTATTCCCTTAATTTTAAGGTTATTTTAATTTTAACCAGACATAAAAATTATTTAAATTTAATATTTAAAAAAGGACGTGACTTTAATCCCAGCCTCAAGAAGCAGATGCAGGAGGATCTCTGCGAGTCAGCCTGACCTAAAGAGCAAGTTCCAGGACAGTCAGGAATACACAGAGAAACCCTGTCTTGATACAAACGAACAAACAAACAGAAGCCTTAAAAGAAAATGACTACAAAATTCATCAAAACTTGGAACTGAGTTTTATAAGACTATATTATGTACATGTATTAAATTGTAAAAAATAAATTTAATAATAAAATTAAGTTTTTAAGAAATTAAAACAATGAAGCAAGGAGAAGACAAAAGGTAGTAAAAAATTTAAACTTGACCGAAGATACACACACACGCCCCACCTCAGGGTTCTGCACCAGCTGGCCCCTCTTCCTACAGCACTTCAGCTGCTGGTATGTAAAGCTCACCCTGGCACTTCCAAAGTCTGAGTCAGTTTGGTGGGGAGACTCCTCGGACCACATCCTTTCTGGTCCCAAATCACTTTATCCCACCTGTCACTCCTAAAAGCTCCTCTTGCTCTCATTTTTTTATATTAATTTATTTAGTAAATGCTATGCAATGTTCTTATTTAGTTTGTTGTCAGTCTTCGTCTCCTACCCAATAAAGTGTAAGCACCACAGAGACAAATGTCTGTGTGTTTTGCTCACTGACTGTCTCCAGCTAGAGGAGTGTGGAGAACACAGACATGGGGAGTACCTGCTGGCTACTGGCTGACTGAATCTATAGTTACACATATACCATGAACAGCCACTAAACAAAATATCTCTTACTAATACTGGGTGTCAGGTAACATTACCAGTAAGCCTGATTTTAATTCACCATGAAGTCATACAGATAAATACTTGCATAAGGGTGCAAATTACTCCATATTTCCCATTTCGAGTCTCTCAGTTCAGTAACACAGACTTACCTACATCTTCCGATAGAGCACAAAGCAATGGGGTCTCCCACCACAGCAACCAAGGACTGTGCTCTTGTGATGGCAGTATTGAGAAGTTTGTAGTTAGATAAAAATCCATAATCTAAGTCCTCAGTGGAGTCTTCCAGAAGTTGCTCTTTCTTTTTAATCGGAGTCTGCTTATGCTTGCAAGTGTGGCGTGTACGCACTGTGCTAAGAAACAGAACTCTGAATTGCTTTCCTACAAAAAATTGGAAAAAAGGCGAGATCATCACTGAATCTCTGACAGAATGAATCCCACATCTTTAAAGTCATGATTGCTCAAGCACAAGTGCTGGTGAGACGTGAGGAATCCCAACCCATGCACAGCTGTAAAACATGCGGCTGCTCTGGAAAACCGTGGCAGGGCCTTAAAAATGACACAGAGTGCCCATCTGATTCGGCAAGTCCATCTCAGAGAAAAGCCCCCAAACTGCAAGCAAGGTCTCCATGAGAACTTTGCACCCATGCTCACTGAAGCCTTGCTCACGATGCCAAAAAGTGTGACCCAGTGTCCAAAGACACACCAGTGTAACTATACACAATGAGTTACTCGGCTGACACATGATACAACATGAATGAGCCTCAGAGGCACTGTGTTAAGTGAACAAAACCTAGTCACAGAAGGACAGCTACAATCTGAGCTTTTTAAGCCCTAAATGGACAGCTGTGAGATCTAAAGTACCCCTGCCCCAAGCACTGTGAGCAAGAGCTATCCAAGCTGCACTATCTGAGTCTAATTAGAAGAGGCCCTAAAGTAGGGAAATTCACAGAGAGAAGGGGGAACAGAATAGTGATGGCCGAGGACTGGAGGTTTTAACGGACGCAGGGCCTCAGTTTGGGAAGACAGACAGTTCTGGTGATGGACGGTGGTAGTGACAGCTGTGGAGACACACCACAGGAATCAATGTACCGCTTGCCACTGAACTGCTCGCATAAAAATGCTCAAAATGCTTAAGTTTTTTATTGGTATTTTACTACATCAAAAAAGTTATTATGATAATTGTTTTGCTTTTAAAAACAGAATCTTGCTAAATTGTCAAAGTTGTCCCTAAATCTACTATGTAGTTCAGGCTGCCGTGAAACTCCTGACGATCCATCTGTCTCAGCCTTTGAATGCTCAGATCACAGGTATGTACCACTACGCCTAGCTTATTTTTTTTTCCTAATCATTATTTCTGGGACCAATCTTTGAGATTATCTAGCCAAACATCCACCCTACACAAGAAGCCTCTTCCTGGAAGCAGGGCCATTTAATCTCCTGCCAGACAGAGCAGACAAGGCTGATGTCGCAAAGAAGCCCGATGGAGTTAAGGATCTAAACATTTGACAACAGTGTTAATATCAGGCTTCAGTTGTCTCTTCTCTAGTCCCACATCTTCATCTGCTCCTCGTCCATGTGGACACAAAATAAACATCAGCTGACCTACATCTACCTTACGAGCATTTGTGTTCATTACTGAAATACCCAACTGAGTGTGACATGAATGGGAATAGAAGGGAGCCCTTGCTCCCCATGATCCAGACACTGGATGACCCTTCCTGTCGCATCATGTACCTAGCATCCCTGGGGCTTTTCTAGTGCTCACATTATCATACTGCTTCATGTATATAAAGGCACAAAGTTTATAATAACTCATTTCATGAACAGTAAAAACAAGTTTGCTGGCTTAAGGAGGTCTACAGATAAAATATTTCAAATTAGGCCCCAAATACAGTGCAACAGAATGTACTATGTTGCATATTGTTATATCATAGATATCTGTGACATCATATAATTGTAGTGATAGAGCCGGGCAGTGGTGGCGCACGCCTTTAATCCCAGCACTTGGGAGGCAGAGGCAGGCGGATCTTTGTGAGTTCGAGACCAGCCTGGTCTACAAGAGCTAGTTCCAGGACAGGCTCCAAAGTCACAGAGAAACCCTGTCTCGAAAAACCAAAAAAAAAAAAACAAAAAAAAAAAAAACAAAATAATTGTAGTGATAGAAAATTCAATTTGTTATTACTATTTTTATTTGGTATTGCAATTTTAATAAATATGCAATTTTAGTATTAAAGAGCTTGGCAGGAAATTAATATATCATTGCTGGCCCAAAAGAGTAAGGAAATTTCTTTTCTTCTTTCTTTATATAATAGTTCTTAAAAATCTAAGATTATTTAATAGAATTAAAAATTCCAATCTGGATACACTTTAAGATATTTGAATAATTTGGTTCATTCCAGTTAACACTTACCTTGAACATTTAGCACCCTTTCTACATTCACATCAGAGAGTCTCTTTTTCCGAAGTTCAGCACGTATCCTAAACACCTGATCAGCATATGGAGTCACCACACCAATACTGCCGTCATCTAACTTCCCCCATGCTACTGGCCACTTCCTTCTTAGCTCTTCTACACGTTCCACCACTTCAAATACCTTTAAACAAACATACTTGTTAAATTACCACTGGGGTTTGGGCAAAGAATATGGTAACTAAAGCAGACTGATACATGGCTGCATTTTAGCAAATGTCACTTAGAAACCAAACCTCTAAAGAGAGTAGAGCATTCCTGACATGAACATATGTAAGGAAGGTAACATTGCATTCACATTTCAAACAGTAAAATCCTGATGTGAGATTCTCCTCTGTATGCCGTGAATACTGTTGGTTAATAAGCTGTTTTGGGCCTGTAATAGGGTAGAGCAGAGTTAGACAGGGAAAACTAAACTGAATGCTGGGTAGAAAGGAAGCGGAGTCAGGGAGAAGCCATAAAGCCATCACTGGAGACTGATGTGCTGAAACTTTGCTGGTTAATTAAGATTAATTAAGATGGGTTAAATTAAGATCTAAGAGTTAGAAAATAAGAAGCTAGAGCTAATAGGCCAAGCAGTGATTTAATTAATACAGTTTCTGTGTGATTATTTCGGGAATCTGGGCAGCCGGGAAATGAACAAGATGCCTCCTTACACAAAAATCCTATAATAATGTGACTAGGAAACATTGAAAACAAGAAAATGTGCTGAGCAAGCAGCTATATTTTCCACATGTCCCATTCTTAAAGAGCTGGAGTGTCACAAAAAAACAGGGTAGAATCAAGAATGTACAGAAAGCAGAGAAGTAAGTCCACACCACTCTGGTGCTTCTCAGTCTACTGAGAAGCCAAGAAACTACCCAACCAACCAGAAGATCTACTGAGTCCCAGGAGGACAAAACCTGGTGTTGTCCATCTTTCGACCTACAACTAAGTAAGGCATTTCAAACAGTTGTTATGTGACACAAACCTCAGCTGGAACTAAGACAAACTTCAAACAGACTTTCAGAATCTGCTCCCTACTTGTAGTACAAGTTCAGCAAAGCCATCACATGAAATTTTCTATACGTTTTATACAGGAAGTTGCTTGGCCCCTACTTGCTGGATTATATAGGAGTTTTAGTATAGTTTATCAACATTATCTCAATGAATTGATCAAAAATTAGATAATTACTTAGAAAACAATCATATCTGTCTATCTACCTACTTACATACTTATCTGCTTACCTACTATCTGTCTGTCTATCTGGCAAGTATCTTTCTTTCTTCCCATTCATCCTTCTATCTATCCATCCATCCACCCATCTTTCTTTCCTTCCTTCCTTCCTTCCTTCCTTCCTTCCTTCCTTCCTTCCACACGTCCATCTGTCTATCTATCTGTCAAGGTCAATCCAAAATCAGGCAAGACTCTAATGTCATATAGCTGAAGTGGAAATTTTAAATGATGTCTTTTAACTATAGTATTTATTCAGTATTTACTAACAATTTCTATTTTGAGGTTACAATGACTACTGCAATAGGAATATGAGAAGCATGGCTTTGCCTGTATGGACAGATATGGGGCAAATGAAACACAGGAGATGCTCTGCTGCAAAACCCCAACAGTCTACCATGAAGCAACAACCTAACCACTGCCCTACCCTATCCCTCTGTTCATATTTGTATATTCTAAGTAGGATAAAATGGTAACAAAATGAAAACTGCCTCCCAACAGAACTGTTAAAGCCTAGCCAAACTCAGCAAAGACCCTAGAGATTGATCCAAGAGCTTACAAGCAAGAGGGAAATGTCTGTTTAATGAAATCTGCAGTCCCTCAGTAAGAACAGAGAGAGGCTGGGCAACCACACCAGGAACTGCTTCCAGAACTGCTTCAGCAGCCAATTTCCATCGCCCTCAGATCCTAATGTTGAAGAAGCTATTACAGGAGGCTTCAGGAGCTGGTAAGCACTGCTGGACTCTATTTTCCACAGTTCCCTACTGCAAAAGGACTGTATTGAGCAGGTGGCAGCAGCTGGGTAGATCCTGAACCCCTGTTCCTATCTCCTACAGCACAGGGGAGATCTGAAGAAGACAGCAGGAGAAAAGTGCGGTCCTTCTCAGGACAAAAACCCTATCCTTTGTTCATTTGGTGGCCAATGAGCATCAATGGATTCCAACTTTCCTTGGTCTAAATGCAGAAGATCCTTCTGGAGACTGGAGAGATGGTTCAGCAGCTAACAGTATTTTCTAGTCTTCCAGAAGACCCAAGTTTGTTTCCAAGAACCAATCCTGGGCGGCTGACAGAGACTTAATAAATAAAATTTTTAAAAGTAAGCTCAGAAACTAGCAACACTGCCACAAAACAAAAAAACAAACAAACAAACAAACAAAAAACTTCAGTTGGATCACAATTCATGCCCCAAAAAACTAAGATTAAAATAACTGATATGAAAAAAGATACTATTAGCAGGATTCAAAAGATCTGTGCTGACAGAAGAACTCAGCAAACAAAAAAGGTAAGTTAGAGAATACACTCTAAAGCGAGGAAAATCAATAAAGAAAAATTTCCAAAAGGACATCACTAAGCTCCAACATGTTCTAATATTAGAGAAAATCAGATAGAGAGAAGGAAAATAATTAAGCATAATCAAAGAAAATCAGGCTGGCCATGGTGGCACACACATTTAATCCCGGAATTTGGCAGGCAGAGGCAGGTGGATCTCTGTGAGTTCAAGGACAGCCTGGTCTATACAGCAAGTTCCAGGACAGCCATGACTACACAGAGAAATAAAAACAAACACACAATATGTGCATATTTGTATATACACATACCAAAAATTGAGTTTTATTCAGCCATTAAAGGGAAAAAATAGAAGGTTGGGGAGCAAGAAACGGAAGAACTAGATCATCATATTAAATCTGAAATGAGCCAATTTCACAAAGACAAATGGTCTCTTGTCGTGGACATGTAAAATCTAGGAGATAAGAAATGGTACGAATGTAAAAGGATGATTATCATGAGAAGTAAGAAAGGAAAGAGGGGTAAACATGACCAAAACACTTAATACACATGCATGAGGAAACCGGTTACTCTTTACAATTAATGCACCCTAATAAAAATGTCCAAGGAAATGGTGGCTAAAGTATGTCTTTCCCTGATTAAAAACATAAATACAATGAATTTCAAGTTAACATAAACACACCCAGATATGTACTAAGATTTGCACCCAAACATATCACAAACAAAATGCTCAAAACTCAAAGACAAAAATGAAACCTTGAGAACAGGAAAAGAGAAACAACCATATTTACAAAGGGACACTAACAATAAACAAATAACTTCTCATCAGAAAGAGGAGGGAAATTCAGTATGGTGGTGGGGACTGACCTTACATCCAGCAAAACTTTCAAAACTAAGGGAAAATAAAGACATTCACAGATAAACAAACATGAGAGAATTTCCTACTATCAGAATAACTGACCAGAAATACTAAGGAACATTTTTCCAAACCAAATGTCACCATATAGCAATGTAAATCCATAGTGTTGCGGAGACTGTAGCCCTGTAGATGGTTACAAATGGCAGAGCATAGCTGTTTCAATTTTCTTACTGCCCTCAACTGATTTAAAGAGCAATTGTATAAAATAATGTCAAGCTACAGCATACAGAAATACGCTATGTGTTGACAGTAAGCACACAAATGGCAGGTAGTCACAGAAAGTATGCAGAGAGCTGAAGAGCATGGGAATAGTAACAGAGGGCTGGGCAGGAGTGTAGCTTGGCAGAGCACATACCGCCTAACATGCTCAACACCATGGATATCACCACAAAAGGGGAATTAAACTATATATCTGTCCTTTTTCTTCTCTTGGAATTGTAAAAGCACACACGCACAATTTAACAAGGTGTCTTTCAAATTATTAAACATTGACACAATATGTATGAGAATGAAAACTGGAAAGAGGAGGGTAAATGTAGAACTATGTTGATGTTTCTTCATATCACTGAAATTTAGTTAGATAAATCTGAAATAGATTCTGATTACATACATACTATTGGCCACAGAAATACCACTAAACAACTAAATATATAATATATGTAAGTTTGCAAATACATACACTGAAATAATTTAAATGAAATTTCCATCTGGGCTGACAACGATCCCCACAAAGGCCATTGTAGACTATCTAATAATGAAACACCAGTACTAGGCATGAGAAGCACTCTTTTGAGTTACTGTTCAAGGTTGTCTAGGAGACTCCTAATAAATATATATTAGTTATAGCTGTTACTCGCAGAGGTGGAAGAGAAATCCCTATTGTTGAAGATACCACGTTCTTTGGACACAGGACCCAGAGGACACAGTTGGATCAGACATAAAATCTTCCTCCCTGAGAAATAACTTTCATGGCACAGAAGGCACCATGAAGACTCACAAAGAAAGAAAGCAACCAACGGTCCTATCCAGTTAGGAACCAGCATGGCACAGTAACCCTAAGGATACAGTACTGGCACACGTGCTTGGGCAGTAACCAACAACTATAGAATTGGGCTAAATACCCACTCAACAATAGGGAAATCATTCCTGCTGCTGGAAACCTAGTTAACCCAGGGCTAGTAAAGTCATGGATCTTGAAGGAGAATCTATAATCACCACTTTACTAATCATGCATAATCCCTAGTTACAGCTAAGCATTTACTCTTCTAGCCACAGGCAATTGTAATCCTCACTCTTCAATCAAGAAAATTTCCCAGGCCGGGCGGTGGTGGCACACGCCTTTAATCCCAGCACTCGGGAGGCAGAGGCAGGCGGATCTCTGTGAGTTCAAGACCAGCCTGGTCTACAAGAGCTGGTTCCAGTGCACGCTCCAAAGCCACAGAGAAACACTGTCTCGAAAAAAACAAAAAAACAAAAAAGAAAATTTCTCAGCATTACAGAAAACCACAGTTGCTCAAAATGCAGAGCTGGAAAGTCCAGTTCCAACTGATACTGATCACACAACTCCTACACCTGATGCTCAGGAATTATTTCAGAAGAGGCACACAAATAGCATAAAATATCTCGGAGTAACTCTAACCAAACAAGT
>JAQHUG010000264.1:515130-549198 GCA_028555095.1 Dicrostonyx torquatus | reverse complement strand
TGAGTAAATTGGGAGCATAGGGATATTGAGGGAGGAATGAAGGGGGAGGAGAGAGGCAGGGAGGGGAGGTAGAGCTCAATAAATATCAAAAAAAAAAAAAAGAACCAGAGGCACAGGAAGTTTGCTATGAGATTTTTGTCTCCTGGTCAGTCTGATCTACAGAGAAGCTAACCCATAAAGTCTGACTTAACATGATTGCCTAAACATGACCTGAGCAAGAATAACACCAATTGCCAGCTGACATGGAAGGGGAAAGTTCTTAAGGCCTTAATCCTAGACAAAGAACTACAGGCAACCTAGGAATGCTGAGAGCAAGAGAAATGGTGTTCCTCAGGAAAAAGCACATCGATCAGTTACCCAATTCCACGTGGTCAGCCCTGAAAATATACACATAACATTATAAAGACTAAGCATCTTGTATTTATATATTTAAAAGGAAATTATACATACATGCATACATATATACATACATACATATGTGTATATGTGTGTGTGTGTGTGTGTAAATGAAAGAAAAAGAGGCCATGAATTTCAAAGAGAGTAAGTGGGTATATGGAGGAGTTGGAAGAAGGAAAAACAAGAGGGAGATGATATAATTAATAATCTCAAAAATAAAAGATAAAGATTATAATTTTAAAAATAAGAGCAAAATAAGAAGATACATTAAAAAACAAATACATACTTGTATATATAAATAAAATAATTGAAGAAAGGCCAAGTGTGGTGGTGCATGATTTTAATCCTAGCATTTGGGAGGCCAAGACAGACAGTTCTCTGAATTTAAGGTCAGTCTGATCTACAAAGTAAGATCCAGGCCAGACAGGGCTACATAGTAAGACCTTGTCTTGAAACAAACAAAATCTACCCTGTAGTGAAGGGGTTGTGAAAATGATCAAAATATATGTGTATATGAAATTAATACCATTAATTATCTTGTTACTATACACTCTAAATTTTTTTCCCTTGGGATTCAGCTGCAGTAAACTAGAACCTGGTTTTCTGTCCGTGGAAGAGCCCCTGGGCAAAGTACCTCAAAGTTTTAGACAGCAGTTACTCATGCGACTGAACAGTCATGCTCTGGGTAAGTTCAAAGTCATTTCAATTTCTCTAAGTTACATGTTTACTATTTAAAGGTAACACAAATGTTGTCTTTGCATTTCATAATAAAAAAAAAACTTTTCCCAAAATACTTTGAGTAAAATTGTCAGTCCTGTGAAGTTGTGCTATACACATTCTACAGCTTGGAGAGTTATCTGAAAAACTTACTATGAAGGAACAAGGGCCAATGTTTGGCTATGATCTCTAGTATCACATGAGGACCCCAGAACCTTCTGGATTTTAGGTCCTGTGTGTTACTCTCTGTCAGCCCTCCCACCTTCTACCAAGAACAACTTCCAGACCAATAACTTCCTACTTGAGTGCAAAAACAACATAGGGGAGCTGAGCACCTACCTTCCTTCACTCTTGCTCTATTTAAAGAAAAGTTTACCTGTTCCTTAAATGAAATGGCACAGACTAATGAAAATGTCAGGCTTCTTGGCTTGGGGCTAGGGTTTGAGCAAGTGGTACTGATGGCTTTCCTGCACTAAATTCTAACTATAACCCTCTGATCAATTTTTAAAGAAACATATGAGGTCCTGTTATGTAACGAAAGCCATTTCTTCATAAATACAATGAGCAGAGATTAGAAATGAAACACACACATTTCCTTCCCTTTCTGTGACAGCTGGAGCCTTAACCACAGCCTTCCTAGACTGCTACTCCCTTAAGGCTTCCTTGTGAGTTTGCCTGCTGCCTGATCTGATCCCTAAGGACACCCACATTCTCTTTGGAAAGCAGAAACTGGAAGAGAGAATTACAAAGCCCCTGATGAGACAGTGTGCCAATGTTGGAGACTGTGTGATCTCTCAGAAGCACAGGATTCTGCAATTCAACTCGTCCTCGTTCAAAATGATGCTTCCTTTGAGTATGAGCTAGAAATTTAATCAGTCTGTTTTAAACTTAAGCTAATAATGCTCTATGTCAGAATATGTTGGTTTTTCCTAACAAAGTTGTGTTTTCTGCTTTGACAATATTACAAGAAGAAAATCAGAGCCAGGCAGTGGTGGTGCATGCCTTTAATCCCAGTACTTGGGAGGCAAAGGCAGGCAGATCTCTGTGTCTACAAGAGCTGGTTCCAGGACAGACCCCAAAGCTACAAAGAAACCCTGTCTCAAAAAAAAAAAAAAAAAAAAAGTCCTCCACCCAAAATAAAAGGAGAAAAATCAAAATTTTGTTCTCCTGTAGATTTGTAGATTCATCTTAATAAATAAATGTAAAGTTGGCTCAATTTTCATGTAAAATAAACCAACACACTATAAACTGTCAACCCTGGATTCAAAATGAATGCTCAAAAGAATAGACCAAGAAAACATTAAAATCAGCATGAAGAACTAAGATACCTCTGCATTGTTATAAAAAGCTGTGCTATTTTTTTCTTGTACATCTTCCCCTCGTGCTGTAAAAAACGTTAGTGGGTAGAAGTCCTTGTGTGCTGGCTGCTTTCCACTGGCCATCAGTTTACCCTCATAGAAAAGCTCAGAGGTATAGCTGCAGAGGAAGAAAAGAACAAAGGAATCTATCAGCCAAATTAATTTCACCTACACAAAAACCTGCTGAATTCTAATACTAATTTATGCCCATAATTAATTTTTGTCCAAATACTGAATACTCATGATGCCAATAATTTCCCAAAAATAATGACAGTGGTAACAGAGAAAGTCCCTATAACACCGTTGTTAAATGAATTGATTTGTAAGAAATGAAACCAGAATGCAAAGGAAATGTTGAGCACTCACTACTAGCTAAAATCTCTGCTCTGGGGGAAAAAAAATCCTAAACTGGATTTTCTTAGCTAACACACAATCTCACTAATGTGGATCATGTACCGCCATGGGTCACCTAACAACCCTTGGGTCAACAATGGACCCCATGGCCTATACCATAGCTGAAAACCTCCTAGCACATCCAAAACACAGCACCAAGAGGTCCCCACCTCTGTGGTGATGCTGGTGGAAACCCACAAAAGTACAGTGACGCACAGTATGTCCTATTCCAAACAACTGTTCTATTGCTTTATGTATCTTGTTATTTCATAGTGTATCTTTCCATCTACAAAAATATGTCTGTAAAGCAGTCTGTTATGTCATACTGGCAGCCTCATACATCTCCTATTTACCACGACACCAAGTTAGCAGACCCATTTTACTGTTTACAGTTAGAGACTGGTTATACTGTTTAGGTCTGTAAAAGCAGCCTGTGATGTTCACACAATGACAAAATTCTAATGACAGTTCTCAGACTGCATCCTAAGATTAAGTGATGTGTGACTGCACATGCAAACACAAAAATACAGACTTGGATACAATGTACCAACTGTAGTCCCCAACTATAAAGTGAACAGGCTTTGCTGAGAAACACAGCCTAGTACTAAACTCATCACTGACTACGAAAGGATGGCGACCATGAAAAAGAAAGACAGTGTGAGATGATGACAGAACAGAATCTGTGCAACTGCTTCCAGAGAGATCTAAAAATGCTTTCTGCAGGTATGACATAACAGATACTACTAAATTATAGGAAGCTATTACAGAGTTTGTTTCTGGCGTGGGTGTTGACTAGAAAAGGGCGCATGGGGGGCCCCCAGTTGGCGACACTCTGCTCCTTCAACTGGATGCTGGCCATAAGAGTCGATCACCCAGATGTCACATAGGAGATGACTCTTTTGCACACGTGTACTGTATTTTAAAAGGAGTCTTTTTTAAAACTCTGTGTCAGGGTTTTTCTCTTTCCATTTCCTTTCTTTCTTTCTCTTAAAATAGATAATGTGGGCATGTCACTTTTCATATAGATTATGTATTAATTCATAGAAAAACATATCATGACCAGTAAAACTTGAAGTTTTAGTACTCAAACTGCATTATTTCTTAGGAAGAATCACAGTTCTGGATTTTGAGGTATTCTTTTAAAAACACAAAGCTAACCATAGTCTGTAACACTGAGAGACCACAAATAATTCACCTAAAATCACCTGTGCCTGGCCATGTGCTGGCCATGTCCTGGCCGGGTTCCCTCGCACAGCCCATACAAGTGTTGAGTCAGAGGGGACAGCTCACACTTACTTGATGATAGCTTCATGGGAGCGGTAGTTCTCACAGAGGAGGATCCTACATGGAAACTCAGCAGGGTAATGCTCGTAGAGTCGATCAAGTAATGAAACATGAAGATTTCTCTCCCTGGCAAACTCGCTGTAAACAAAAGGACTGAGCTGTAACAGACAAACATACAAAGAAAATTTAACCAGATATATAAATAGTATTTTTGAATCTGCTTATACAGTCTTCTACACTAAAACTTTTCATGTATTTAACACGCTGAATAGTGGAGCAAGCCCCCACCCCAAATCAATCCTATTGTCTACAAACATTTTATGAATGCAAGGGCTAAAGCTCCTACTAAGTGCAGTGCAGCAATAGGGTCTAAAGTTCCTACAGTTACACAGAACCCCTCCCATATAACTTAATGATTTAAAGAGGATAAATCAGTTACTTCACCAAAACCAATCATTACTTAAAATAATAAACTGGGGGGCTGGCAAAATGGCTCAGTGGGTAAAGGTGCTTGCTGTCAAACTTGATGCAGAGTTCAATCCTGAGAACCCACATGGTAGAAAGAGAGAACTGACTGCCGCAAGCTGTTCTCTGACCTCCACATGTACAACATGTATGTCTGAGTGGGCGGGCACACACACACATACTAAATAAACAAACAAACAAAGGTTTTAGAGAATTTACTTTAACAATAATAAATTCAGGCTAGATGTTGTGGCACACACCTGAATCACAGAACTTAAGAGACTGAGGTCAAAGTGTTGTGTTTTAAGGCTAGCCTGAGATATACAGTAAAACTTTTGTCTCAATAAATAAGTAAATGAATGAATAAATAAATGAAACTGACTCATAAGAAATTTGACTATGAGGGCTGGAGAGATGGCTCAGAGGATAAGAGCGCTAGCTGCTCTTCCAGAGGTCATGAGTTCAATTCCCAGCAAGCACATGGTGGCTCACAACCATCTGTAATGATCTCTGGTGCCCTCTTCTGGCATGCAGTCATACATGGAGGTAGAATGGTACATAAATAAGTAAATGAACATGTAAATAAATAAATATATAAAGTAAACCACAGATAATCCTATAAAAAAATAAAATAAAAATTAAAAAAAGAAATTTGACTAGGATGAATAAATTAATACTAATAATCAACAAGCTTTTTCCATAATGAAATCTACTACTCTATCTGCTAACCTTAAAAATTAACTTTAAATAAGCTAAAGAGATGGCTCAGAGGCTAAGAGCACTCACTGCTCTTGCGGAGTACCAGGGTTCACTTCCCACACCCCCTTCTGACCTCCGCTGGCACCGCATGCACATGGTGCATCAGATATACTCTGATACACACTTACATGTAAAATAAGTATTTTTTTAAACTATAAAAAGGGTTATGGAACTAGCCTTAAATCCATACATAAATGATAAAATATAGCAAGAACGTTTTCTTTTAATTAAAACAATTATAAACAGCCTCCTTGCTTAAGTAAGTATACAGAGCCACTCTAGGCTACACCTTTTTTTAACTACTTTAAAAACACACACAAACACAAACACACACACACACACACACACACACACACACACACTTAAACTACTTCAGGCAAAGTGAGCACAAAATTCCTTCTGTACACTAACTACTTTCCTGGAAGACTCACGCCTGCTCTGCAGCAGCAGGACAAGCTCCAAACAGCATGACAGACAATGCCACAGAAAGATGGCTTCTCTCTTTACATGTAAGTATGCAAATGGTATAAAATCTGACATATTTGAAATTGTGGCTATAATTTTAATTGCATGCTTTATTTCATAAGAAACTAAAAAATTAAATCTTCGCAAAAACAGATTTTAGAAGTAGGGAATTAACAGAAGCACTCAGCAGACTTGGCTATCACATCCTTTGTCTCGTCCTGTCATAGCCTGACATAGCCTACTGTCACCGTGGCAGCTCCATATGGTCTCCCCACTGCAGCCACAAGTAGTAGTTCAAGGCTCTTCTCCTGCCCCATTACCTGTTTCCCACCTGTTGACCTTTACATAACAGAGGCCAATCAAGTTAAGTAGAAGCCCTAGAATGGGGTCCCTGCTCTGGTAACAACTGGTATTAACTTATAAGACAGTGACTAAAGATGGCACCTACCTGCATATGATCACCAGCCAAAACAATACGTGTGTTCTTAGTTGCTAAGGCTAGAGGCATAATGGTTTCACACTCCATGGCCTGGGCAGCTTCATCTAACAGAATGTGCGTAAAGAACCCTGGAAGGCACAGTGTAAACAGAGCACACATCACAGCAGCAGTACAGAAGTAGACACTCCCTACGGCCCTAAGGAAAGAGCTTCCCCCGTTAATCCAAGAGTCATGAGTACCTTAAGGTCATCCTCAATCTAGACAAGAATCAAGTGGGGCATCCTGCCTATGCGTATAACCCCAGCTCCAAAGAGGAAACAGACAGGGGACCACTCGGGCTTGCTGGCTTTCAGCCTACCCAAGACAACATGAGTCTCAAACACAGGGAAAGATTCTGCCTAAAAGGAATAAACAGAGTAATGAAGAGGACACCTTTTGGCTTCCACACCCACACCCACAGGCACACACACCTACACATTTGCCTGTGCATGCAGATGCAGAAACACGCACACACAAGTAAATTTTTTTTTTTTTTGGGCTTTTCGAGACAGGGTTTCTCTGTAGCTTTGGAGCCTGTCCTGGAACTAGCGCTTGTAGACCAGGCTGGTCTCGAACTCACAGAGATCCTCCTGCCTCTGCCTCCCGAGTGCTGGGATTAAAGGCATGCGCCACCACCGCCCGGCGCACACAAGTAAATTTTTAAAAAAAGAGAAATCTTAATCATGTGCCATGATTGTTCTTTCTACACGACAAGATGCAAAAGCAACTTAGCAAAACCTCAACAAACCATACATGCACACACACAAAAACACTGTCCATATTTCAATTCCTCACGTGATCACTAGCCAACAAAACCACCTGGCTGACCAGAGCACAAATGGAACGGCAGTCAGCTAGCTGACTATACTGGGAGTTGGCAAATGTTTTCAGTCAAGGGTCAAAGAGTTTCTTTCCCTGCTGACCTGCTGAAGATCCTGCCTCAACTTTGCACCACAAAAGCAGCCACAGACAAGAAACATGGCATGGGCATGGGCAACTGTATTCCATGCAGCAAAAGAGACACCTGGCCAGATATAGCCCACAGGCTAGAACCTGTCAAAAGTTATGCTAAGCCTGAGAGACAGCCCCGGTGGTGAGTGGGCATACCGGGCTCAAGGTCCAGCTGGCAGAGGTACTGGGAAGTATTCAGTGTGACCACCACCACTCGATGTTTAAGGATGTCTTCCTTCTGGGGCATCTGGAAGGTGGAGTGTGCGCTTGCGATCAAACAGTACTGGTGCACAACTGGGTGGACAGTCTTCACCCAGCGGTTTCGGAAATACACCCTACAAGAGAGGACCACACTTCCTGTTAGGACGGTCATAGTTGCTGATTACTAAAATACTAGACTGTTACTTAAGACCATAGTGCCAAAAATTAGCAAATAAATCTCAATCATTCACTCCATATTAGAGTTTAGAATATTAGTATAAAACTGCCACTATGCCCACGATGACCTTCCCATCAAATAAACATAAAGGGTAGGTGCCACCACAAAATACCTAATTTTTTAAGTACTCAGATTAATCTTTCAACAGAATTAACACATCAATTTATGCTTTATAAGCAACAGTTTGTTTTGAAAATTAAAAACTGAAACCTTTCATTCTCAAACTACCTTTTTTCAATTATACTATTACAAAAATGTACTTAACTTATATTTTAATTATTTATGCTAATACAAACCATGAAATTGTATGCTTACAAAATTTTTAGTTTAGGACAATTTGCAATAATTTTACTTTAGAAAAGTTCTTAAAACTATTTTTAAAAATACCTCTACCTGGGCTTCTGAAATCTGAAGATAAATTAAATTTTTGAATAATCAAAATCTCTTTAGTGCAAATCTTAAGAAATTTCATCTCAGATAACTACAGTAGAAAATATGAACAGGCATCAGCTATAAATTACTTTGAGCTGATGTACAGATACAACCTAAACTTCTAGCCGCCACCATCCCCACCATCCCCACTGACCATACGACAAAGATCTGCTGGCTGCTAACTATGTGACAGCATAGAGGCAAAGTGCACAGGGCTTCAGAGCAACCACAGAGGCTTTGGCTTTACTCTGAGTTTAATGAAAAGCCATCAGACTGGACAAGGCAGTCGTGATGCCTCATGTCACTGGAAGGTAAAGAGCGGCATACTGCTCACTGTTTAACAAGCAGTTGTGGGTAGGGGCTCCAGCATTTGCTGGCTTCTGTGATGTAAAAAAGCTGCTCCCATGGCCAACTTCAAGGCATCTGTATGGTGTCAATAAACATGAACATGGAAAGGTGTGCTCATGACGGGCCCTCACAAGCTCATATGAGTTGATTCCAATACAATCCTGAGTGAGGTGGAGGGGAAAGCAGGGTACAAAAGCCGCAGGGAGGCAGGTCAGGAGGTTAATGCCAGGATCTGGACATGAGATGATGGTGGCTTACATAAGAGCAGAGATACACAAATTGGATTCACTAGACATTTTAATGTAATATCAACAGAATTCATAATGATCTAGTGATAGAAATTAAGGCAATGGATGATTCTGTTTCATTTCTGCTTTTGAAACAGCGAGTCTGAGATCATCCAGGCTGGACTCAACCTCACTACACAGAGATGAAGTATGATCTGCACTCCTGGTCTACCCATCTCTACCTCCCAATTGTTAGATTATAGCCACCTACTTCTAGCTTTTAAAACTAGTGTTTAGAAAGGCGGAGAAAGAAATAAAATAAATGTGACATTTTTCAAATCAGAGAATTAACATTGGCAAATGACGTTTTTAAGTTCATCATCCAAAATATATCATTGAAAGTATAAATGTAGGGGATAAAGACTAATATGCTCAAAGCCCTGGGTTTCTAACAGCACAGGGGAGAAATAAAAAGCATAAATATATATGTAACAGCATATCTTATGTTTTCCTAGAAACAAACCAGTTCACATATTCCATAAGATTCAGATTAATACTTAAAACAGAAAATAGTTTAGTATTTTAATTTTAATTCACTGAAGTCTTGTAATAAATTCATAAACAATTTAAAATGTCACTACTAGCCAGGCGGTGGTGGCATGCGCCTTTAATCCCAACACTCAAAAGGCAGAGGCAGTCAGATCTTTCTGAGTTCGAGGCCGGCCTGGTCTACAGAGCTAGTCAAGAACAACCAGAGCTACAGAACCCTGTCTAGAAAAACAAACAAAACCAAAAAAGTTACCACTTAGAACGGGAAATTGTCAAAAACTGATGATTCCTACTACCCGAAATGCCGGGTGGTGGTGGCGCACGCCTATAATCCCAGCACTCGGGAGGCAAAGACAGGTGGATCTCTGTGAGTTCGAGGTCAGCCTGGTCTACAAGAGCTAGTTCCAGGACAGGCTCCAAAGCTACAGAGAAACCCTGTCTCGAAAAACCAAAAAAAAAAAAAAAAAGACTACCCAAAATAAAGCTGCCTTCAACTTGCCCACAAAGCAGCTAGCACCCTTCCTCCAGATAACTGCCCCCACTGCCCTAAGGTCTTGCCAGGGTCAGAAACTTATTCTCAGATCCACATACAAAAAGAAACTGCTGGTTCAGAGGTTGGGAGCACTGGCTGCTCTTCCAGAGGTCATGAGTTCAATTCCCAGCAACCACATGGTGACTCACAACCACCTGTAATGAGGTCTGGTGCCCTCTTCTGGCCTGCAGGCATACATGCTGCAGGACACTGCATAATTAATTAACTAATTAATTGATTAATTAATTAATCGGAAGGATGGAAAAGGCTGCTTTCCTCATACTTCTTTTCCTTGTTTTTGTTTTTATTTGTTTTATAACTTTGAGACAAAGTCTCAGTGTAGCTCTCATGACTCCTGACATTACAAGGCTGACCTCAAATTTGTAATAATCCACCAGCTTCCACCTCACCAAGTACTAGGATTACAGCCATGTGTCACTCACTCCCCATCTGGCTTTCTATATTCTTTTTCTCAAATCTCTAAATTCTATTCATTTGTTTGTTTACTTATCTGTCTATAGGGGTGTGTGCATATATATGTCATATATACACATGTATATAAATCCCCCAATTCTAAATGAAGTAAAAACTGAAACTCAATGTAATCTAAAATGTTATCTAAGAACTCCAAATACTTTAGGCTCAGTTGGCTACTAAGAGAAACTTCATGAATCCTAACCCTAAGTGTGCCTGCTTACCCACACTGCTACTTTATCTACTCACTGAGTAGTCTATTTCCCAGGGCCAAGTCCACACTACGGCCTGAGAAGTAGCCAACTTACATCAGCCTGCCTTTCTAGCAACAGCTCTCCTCTCGGGAGTCTATAGACATCTGGTGCCCTCTTGTGTTCCATCTCTCACATTCCAGAACAACTCCAGTCAAGCGGTGTTCTCCCCCCCCCCCCCTCTGGCTAGGGGTGAGGAAAGCAGGAAGCACTTGCTTAGCATGGCCAAGCCCATAAGGTTCCATTCCAGAACCACCAAAAGGAGCAAAACTCTCAAGAAAGCTCATCTTCCCAGAACAGTTAAGCATTCTAATCCTCTCTATCTCCCAATTCTATCATGGTTATGATTCATAGGAAAACTATCAACTAATCTCAGCTAATGTTTTAATACAGTCTAAGAATTCAAGGCACAGCTGCAAGCTAGTACCTCTCCTAGAGAAATAAAGCTACAGTAAGTATGTAGGGTATTGTATAAAGGAAACACTCCAGGAAGCTAGGCGCTTTTTCATTTTATTCTGTTTACTAAATGAAATAACCTGAACCTTACATTTGAAAACAATTATTTTTTTTTTAAATCTTGGATTCAACAACTCTGAGAGCTAAGAAAAAGTGAGATCTCTTTCTGCACTTAGGCCATTCTGAATACATTCTACTGGAAAAATCACGTTGTATTACATATATAGGGACACATGTCATGGCGGATCCCCACAGCCCAAAATAATTGCACATGGAAAGGCTATATAACCTAGGAAAATGATAGAGTCTACTATGTCAAACATCAAATACACTATGCTAAGTCCACCAAGTGAGATGGGAGCTTCTCTCAACTGCTTTGTTTTTGTTTGTTTGCTTTGTTTGGTTATAGACTGGGTTTCTTTATGTAGCATTGGCTATCCTGGAACTCACTCTGTAGACCAGGCAGGCCTCAAACTCAAGAGATGGCCTGCCTCTGCCTCCCGAGGACTGGGATTAAAGGCTTGTGTGAGCCACCACCACTAGCTCCATTCAACTGTTTCTAAGCCAAGAACACCATGATATCCAAGACTGTCACATTTTCTATGCAACACACACACACACACCCCACTACAAGTAAATAAAACAATCATCTCTTCTCCATTAGAGAACACTCAGGGTAGAATGCTAGCTCCTCCACTTCCACTGTGAGGTTAGAGGTTAAAATCCGCAACCTACTGTGAAGGCACCCTTCAGTAAACACCTCACCCATGCTCAGGGGATAAGCAGTCAGGATTTTATTACTACATGTAACTGATTCAACTGCACTGATGAGTTCTGAGTCTTTAGAGCGAGAGGCTAGCACAGCATGGGCGTCTGTGCTAACAGGCCACACCACTGTGCTGAACACTTTCAAAGGGTTTTGGTGATGGGAATTAAAGAATTAAATAGCATAACTTTATATTTCCATGCCTGGACTCGACTAGAAATAAGAGGTTAGTATATTATGGATCAAAGTGTGGTTAGAAATTAATTTTAAGCAATAATTAATAATCATATGAACAACCTAAACCATGGTATATTAGTTTGCAAAATGGCAAAACTAATAATTCATATAACAACAAAAGTAAATGATATAATAAATAACTACTTATGATTCTTTATTGTTTTCTGAAGAAAAGGATTTTTATTTTCCCATAGTCTATATTTAAGTACATTTTATGTCCACATATTATCACTGGACCTTTCTACAGCAATGGAAAATTTCTTTTGATATCTTTCTCATCATCACAGTGTTGCAGAAGTGTGAAGAACACATGATTCTCTAACATGCAGCTTCCAGTAAATGACCACAGTTAAAATTTGACTCCGTCAAGAACTGTTATTATATGACTTCTCTGCTGTGCAAACCATGCTAGAATTTTAACCAAACTCAATTTGATTTAAGCTAATTGCTTATCTTACACTATTTTTTAGATGTACATACCAAAATCTACTCCAACTGTAACAACAGTTTTACATGAGAAACTTAAAAAAGGATGTCTTTCTGTATATGTAATGTTTTAGAAATGGTCAACAATTTTTACATTTTGCCTTAATTTAAGGATTTCTTCCAATGACATAACCTCCAAATGCCAATGCACAATTAATGCTTTAGGTGTTTCCAAAGCCTCTAAAATCTTTACAGACACCTTTTCTTAAGAATAACAAAGAACGATACAGATACATAATAAGCCTTAAAAATACCTGAGAGGTCTTGCCTGGGGATTGCCTGCTTCTACATATGGATGTAAATAATCCTTTATGTAGAGGTCAGCAGCACTATTAGAATGGGTGCAAATGAGAATCCTGCTGAAATAAATGGTGCAAATAAAAAGAATGACACAACACAAAGCTAGTCAAGCAATATATAATACCAAAAGAGCAGTGGCCATCTTATATGTCCATTTCCCTCACCCTGCTCAGTCTTCACCAAGGACCCCATGATGTCTTTAGGAGAGTATGTTACTCTAGGCTAAGGAGGACTTCCCCCAAATAAATTTTAAATGTCTGTAATAAACATTCTAAACCCAGCTCCCTGAGTTCTAACATACCCCAGCCTTTGCAGACTTGAAGATTTGACAGCTATGTTAAAAACTCTCATTGTCTACATTGCCAGCTTCTAAAACAACATATTCTAAGAGAATACAAACTTCATCGCTTTGAGGTCTTACTCTTCCTTTAATGATTAAGAGATGGATAAACTGTCTCGTTGGCCCTCATTCTGTCTTTAAAACAAGAAGAGAAACTGTGTCTGGCTAAGGAGACAGGAATGCCTCCACCACTCACCTGGTCTCCTGCTGCTGCAGGATGTGCTTGACAGCCTGAGCCAGAGTGAAGGTTTTGCCTGTCCCGTAGGGTCCGATGATGAGAACAGGTGGCAGCTGGATGGAGAGAGGAGTGGTGATGGCCAGGACAGCTTCTTTCTGTTTTGCATTTAGTCGAGGATCTAATTGCTCATCCCACTGTCTGTAGAAAATACAAACATGCACATCAGTATTGACAGTTTCACCGACACATCTACCCAAGTAGCACAGCATCTACAATAACCAACACTTACGCTAACACCTCTCCAGATTACCGTCAATGTAATCTCTTCTGCAAGGAATCAAAACTAACCTGAGTTATATACTAATCTAAAGAAAACAAACACTTGGAGTCTACTTGCTGGCGATACTTCAAAATGGAAAAAAACAAAACAAAACTGTTTCTCATAATGGGGAAGCTATAACAGAATACAAAAAAACCAACTATCTAAATTTCTACTGCTGACATACTGGAAGATCTCCAGCCAGGCCAAGAACACACAAAAAAAGGGAAAAAAACCCACATACCCCTGGTTAAGAGATATTTGATTAAGTAGTGGATTGATTAAAATCTTGACTAAGTAGCAGGATTTTTTTAAAGGTAACAGACTCAGATGAAATGGCATATTTTCTGGTATTTTCCCACATACACCATCCACCCACACAGCTCCTACTGTCCAGAGTGACGACCACTTGCAGCACATGTGGCTGTATAATGAGCCCACTCCCACGAGTGTCCCTTCCGACATGGTTATGATTTGAAGATTTCAATGGACACCAGAGGCTGAGGCAGGTCAAAGTAAAGAACCAATGGCATTCTTCCTCACAACTCCAACCAAAATATTAATGCTGCAACAACTGTGGTAAAAGTGCTGAGATGTGAGCCAAAACAGAAGGGTGTGTGAAGACACCGGCTAAACTTGCCAAGTATCTGCAGAATGACCAAGGACAGGAGGACAGAGTTGAGACCAAAAGTCCCTCTCGGTGAGGAAGGCTAAACTCCTTACCTATGAAAACTGTCCTAACAGTCTGAGATGCTTAAGAATTGCAACTGATTCACTGTGCTAAACACAAACCAAGGAGAGTCTTTAAATCTACAGACCCTTAGAAAATCAACTCGGAAGATAACAACATGCCACTACTACTTTCTCTGAATTTGACTTTTTTGTGTATGTGTGTGTACAGTAGAAGAAAAGAGAACTCTGACCATATACTACATGGAGCACCTTACTTCAGAGTCCCTCTGCAATAGCCAGCTTCTGAGATTATAGCTCTTCCAGTGCCTGGAAACACTCTGTCTTCTATTGCAAAAGAAGAAATGAACTCTAAGTGACCACTACATCCAGACCCGACATGAGGCAGACACTGGCATGGTTACCCACAAACCATCCCCAGCACTGCTTTCCTCTGCCTTTCTATTCTACAGAGCCTAGCTGCTGGAGACCCAACTCTGGCCAGTCTGATGGCGGAAGAAGTCTCTCAAACCAGCCTCCACATCTATTAAAACAAAACAAAAAAACAATGCTCAGTGTTTGGGGCATTTTGAGTCAAGAAAGCCTTATTCATGTTTGTGCTCCTCTGGTTGCAAAGAGCATAAGGTAAATAAATCTCAAGCAGCTAACACAAACCCAATGTACAACAAGCATCAGAAAACAACAGCAAAAAACCAAAAATCCCAATATGTCATCGTAGGCCAGGAGAAAGGCGATGTAGTGTGTGAGAACACTATTGGCCTTTGCCCCAGTCCTGGCTACCTGATTCTGGGCTTCTGTAACTCAACTTACTACAGCAGCTCAGCTCAGAAAACAGTTCCACACACTCAATCTGACACTGCAATTGCAAGATCCCCTGCCGTCCATACCCCTCCCTCTGTCTACAGAGGTAAGACATGGAACTAGATGGCTATCCTGAAGCCAATGACACCTCGCATATGTTTGCATCAACTAAAACACTCTAAATCTAAAGTTGTTTGAAAAATAATTGAGCAACAAAAGTTTAATCCACTTTACCTTCTATTTCTATATTCTCCGGTGATTTTAGGAAAAGACATTACTTGAATAATACACATTAAAAAACAACCATTTCCATCAGCATAAGTTACAAAACGCTAAAGATATAGGTAGGACTCTGTATATTAACTACAAAGCTAAGAGTTTAACAACAAACTTCAGGAACAATTCTGTAAATTTGTCAATATCTTTCCTTAACTATGGAGCCCATTCTGCTTATCAACTGTTTTAGTGTAAGGGATTCAGAGCAGATATAAGACTTTGTTGATGTCCGTTATCTCTGCAATTTCTGGCAATAAATAATGAATATGTAAAGAAAGTCAAAATCTGAAAGCAACTATCGTCACTGTCCAACCACTTAGTAAGACAGCGACCTAAGCATGCACGCTGCAGAGCCTTGTCTCCACAGCTGAGAACAGCCTATCCAAGCTTATCTCAGGGGAAAAATATTTAAATGAAAAAAAAATTCTTTCACTCCCAGCACTATGTTAATCCAAAGCCTTCCCTCCTCTGGCCTGATTCATTCCTGCAATTAGTTCATAGGCTACATGCTCAAGAATGACTTCTTGGCTTCTTTGTCTATCTAAAATCCCTGTGACTCCAGAAAAGGGTTGGCATGGCTACCAGCATCTCAGGTCCTAGACACGGGACCCTCCTCTACTATTTCTATTGTAGTAGACAAGCCTGGCCCTGCTTGAAAGCATCCTGCTCTGTGACGGCTTCTGGCACTTCCACACTTAACAGCCAGTACTGTTGGACACAATGAGCAAATCAAGTCATAATGCCAAAAGCTTCACTTGGGTACCTTCCTCTTTAAACCTGAAATTAATATTGACTTCAATGTACAAGACTCTCTTGATTGTCAAAATAAATAAGACATGATCTCATATTTTACAAAGCTCAGAGTTCAGGAAAAAGTTGGAATATACACAACTGACAAAAATTAATTTAGAGAGATCATGCTGGAAAGCCAAAAACTGGCACAGCAGGGACTCAGTATATACATGCTGAAATAATGAAACAGAAGCATCCTGCTCATCTACTTGAAGAGTGAGCACGAAGCTGCATGTGACTCTAAAGTACCAAATGATCTTCAAAAGGCTGATCCCAGGCAAAGACTGGTCAGCAGAGGAATAACAAAAACATAAGGAAGCAAATAAGTACAGGAAGGCATAAATAATTGTCAAGACAACTGAATGCAGCTAGAACCTGGGGCTGAGAAAAGAAGACAGGACTAGAAGGCAGGCAGTGAAGCTAGAACATAGCTCAGCATCAGGTTCTCAGATTTTATCCAGAGGTCTGCACATGATGAAATGCCATGGTTATTTTAAAAACTAACTTTGGAAGAAGTATTTGGGTTGGGCCAGACAACAGAGATACAGACAGCAGGATGGAAGATCAACAGAATGTCACCAAAATAGTTCAAGTATAACCTCAGCACCAGTTATAAGAATGGAAAGAAAGAGATGTATGCAAAGAAGCTCAACCAAATAAGAGCTGGGATGTCCCTGAGTTTCTATGATCAGATCACAATTACTTCCAGGACAGTGAGCAGCAAATTCACAGTAAATGAAGAATGTTGGAGACACGCAGACTAGTGCCTGTTGAGAAACTTGGCAATAAAAAAAAAAAAAGTGGGGTGAGGCAGTAATGGAAAGCTTGTACTAAAAGGTATATCATGTTTTATTCTGTTTTTAGGACCAGAAGCAATGGAATATTGAATGGACTTGTATGTCCTGATCCTTCCAGGCTTGATCCATAAAAATGTACCACCTGGTCCTCTGTGTTCACTCTTTACTTGTCAACATGCAGGTAACCTTGGAAATCAATCACTAAAGATGCAAAGATATCCATCAGGAGGAAACAGGGCCACCACTCTGCCAGGTGGTCACCCAAGCATGTCTTTGTTGTGTAAAGTCACTTAGATACTTTTTTAAGGTCAAGTGAGCTAGGAAGGCAGAAGTTAATGGGACAGTAACCATTGACAAAGGATACTCACGCAGCTGCATATTCTTGGGACAAACCAGCAGTAATTTACGTAACTGCAAGTGAAGTTAACAGTTAAGCAGATGGCTATTTGCACAACCCCTAACTTGACAGCAGTTTCTGAAGAAATATCTTCTAACCTCTCCCTCCACTTTGCTAAATCATACCATCTATGTCCAAAGCTGTTTTATCTATTTGAGCTACTGCAGCAAGGTCATAATTGTCACGTTAGAATTCCATTTGGAAATATCCCTAAGCTGCTCAGTGTTCTATCAAATTGAGATCACTGAGAGAAGCCACAGAACTAATCTACAGTCTGAATGTCAAATGTCTCGTTCATCTCCTGAAGAACATAGGCAAGCTGTCTAACAAAGGCAGGCTTGAGCTCAGTGTACTAGCTTGCTGGCAACCCCAGCACTAGGGAGGCTGAGGCTGGAGGATTACCACAAGTTCAAGGTCAGTCCAGCCTGGTTATAGTGTGAAACACTGCCAAAAAAAAAAAAAAAAAAAAAGACAAACAAGTAAGCTTGAACAGATGCAGGCACTCGATTTAATATTAACATTTTCCTTTTTCTAAGAAATCTCTTTTCATACCTGTTGGGACTCCAAGGTATGGTAGGAGTCATACTGATGTCTGGAAACAAAACACCATTGTCCTTAATTCTGTCTAGTGCATAATGCATTTCACAGAGGGGTAATCGATTCAACTGAAACTGAAGTTCAACCTGAAATACAAAATGAACGTGTTTTAAAATAGCTTTTACACCAACATCACTATTGGCAGTGCACAAAAATACTTCATGGAGACAACAGTTTGCAGGACAAATTTAAATCTTCTTTCAAACCATGATTATATCCCAACAGTAATTAGTATAAAAACCATTGGCTGCGTTTGTTAGGCGCTGTAACAAGCAGCTGCCATGGATGACCTTAGGTAATCATACTAACAGCATACATGCTATTACTGACCTCATTTTACATACTAAAAACTGAAATCTTATAAATGCTAAAGAGTGTCTGAGCAGACCATGCCCATGAAGAACACATTTGATAACACCAGAACAAGTGTGTAGTATCACATGTTGAGTGATATTCAGCCTTACACAACCCTGTACAGACTGACTATGAATAACGGTCTATTTCAAAAAGACAGGCTAGCTCTCCAGTTAAATATAGCTAACAGGGCACAGGCTTCACCTAAACACCATTTGCACAAAAAGAATGGAAGCAGACAATGCTGCTCCAGTGGCCCTAGTCACAGCAGCTTCCAAAACCAAAACAAAAACAAAAAACAAAACTTGCTCTTTCATTGCTGATGTCAAATGTCTAATCAGAGAGCTCAAGCTTGTACAAGACTAGAACATACCAGAAACTGCAATTCTAACTACCCAGGATAATATGCCTTCAAACTCAAGTGCACTTCTGGTCGGCAGGGGAGAACAAGCAGCAGGCAACAGCTGACACTGGGGTGAAGACACTGGGGGAAGGCACTGCCTGCAAACATACCTGTGTGTCACAGTCAGGCCGAAGATTAAGCTCTTCACAGCATTCCCTGGATATCCTTAAAAATATATAATCTTTTGTTTTTTCTTCAATAGTAGCTTCATAAACCTTCTCTTTGGTTCCCTGGTTCTGTACTAGCTTCTCTTTAGGGACTGGTAATAAATAAACAGCATTGACTTTGGTCATCACCAGTCGTCCAGCCAAAGTATCTTCAGAAAGGGTTTCAGTAAGCTTAAAACGACCAAAAAGTTGTCCATTCTGAGCATACTTTGCACCCCCAGAAACTCCAGTGAGCATGAAGCTTGCTAAAATCTGCAATTGCACTTTAAGGTTGAACCTAAATTGAAAACAGAAAACTACTTTGAGTATTTCTCATCAAAACCATAAGAACTAAAAAATACAACAAAGAAATTCAAATATAAATATATGGAAATGTAAAATTCTGTATCAATTCCACTGTTCTGAATTATCAAATCTATATATATCTTTTTCTCCTATATCCAAGCTGAAGACAAGTTACATAAGCATTAAATAATATTTTTAATAATTTTTAGATGACTGAGTGTGACCTCTGAGTGGGCTCAGTGGGTAAAGGTGCCTGCTGCCAAGCCTGGTGAGCAGAGTTCAAGTCCAGAACCCACGTGGTGGAAGCAGTAAGCTGACTCTGAAAGCTGTCATCTGACCCCATATGTGATCGCTGCCTCCCAGACACACATACACAAGGACAGATAATGCTTTTGAGTCTGAGTAAACTACAGGTGATTTTTAATACGTGAAACACATTAACTAATAGGTAAACCTGTTTGAACATGGTTGAGATAATTAAGACTTTAAAATTACTGAAGCTAGGAGGAAAGGCACTGAATTAAAACTACAGTGGACTTTCAGCTGAGGGCTTGCCAGGTAAATCTTACCAAAAGAATCTAACCATAACATTTCTCTCTCAGTAATGATAATAAATAACAACCAAAATAAAAGTGTATCCGGTATTACAAAGAAGTGAGTCTCATGCGGGAGATTCACTATGTGGAAAAGAGCTCAGCCTATCTTAGAGACAACAATCGGAACACTCCTATACATGTGAATATGAAAGAATGGATGCTTGAAGGTGTCAGAGAACCAAGAGTTAACTTACACAGTTAAAGTATCAGCAAGGTGTGGTTGTGCACACCTCTAATCCCAGCACTTGGAAGTAGAGGCAGGCTGATCTCTGAGTTCAAGGTTAGCCTGGTCTACAAAGTGAGTCCAGAGCAGCCAGGGCTACACACAGAAACCCAGTCTTGAAAAATAAAAAAATTTTAAAAAAAGGAAGGAAGAAAGAAAGGAAAGAAGGAAGAATGAAAGGAAGGAGGGAAGGAGGGAGGGAGGGAGCGAGGGAGGAAGAGAGGGAGGGAAACGTCACATATAATACAAAGAGGTAGCTAGGCGGTGGTGGCAAAATCCCAAGCAGAGGCAGGCAGGTCTCTGTGAGTTCAAGGCCAGCCTCATCTACAAGCACTAGTTCCAGGACAGGCTCCAAAGCTACAGAGAAACCCTGTCTTGAAACCCCCCCAAAAAAAATATAAAGAGGTATAAAACCAAAAGGTCTACACATATTAAAATTAATATTTAATAGTAGTCTTATACTAGGATCAAATAAAATTCAGTAAGATCTGCCTTGTATGAGACTTTCTAAAAAATCCTATTATACTTCTTTTATTCTGTATGTAATTTTTCTGGGTAATTTAAAGAAATGCAGATTTCATCTTATCCAAGTTTATCTGACTCTTTAAGGACCAGATGTATACTAAGACTCAAATTAGAAAGCCTGCACATGAAAACCCAGTTGATAGCCTCTGTCCACCTTACCAATGGAAAACAGCCCGAGTCCTTGTGCCATGGATGATTCTTTAAAGAAAGTTTCACAAGTCACCTTCCACATGATGAGAAGGACTGGGTCATTAAAACTCACTTAAGTTAGAAGAGACTGCCTCTAACACAGTCGCCCAACAAGACCTCAAGGTCATGTCCAGGCTTCAAATGTCTCCCTTCCTCGTTAAAGTCCATCTTCCTTGGGCTTCTGAAGAGTCACACCCTCCAGGGACTCTCAGCTACCTAACTACCTCCATTTCCATCCAAAATCACCCACCTTCTCAAAGCCCCAGTGTGCCCTCATCTTACCCTCTAATGGGTACCTTTGATCCTGCATTCTCCATGCCCAGATGTGTAACACCGAATAACCTCTGACCGTGACTCCAAATCAAATCTTCCTAACATTATGCAAAGGGCTCCATCATTCAGTTATGTCTCCAAGGCAGCCATTCCCCGCACTATACTCTCACAAAGCCCCGGTTTCAAGGGGCACCATGGGTCCTACTACTGTTAGGTCATTTTCAACTCAACATTTTTAACCTATGTTACTATAATAAACTTTGAGCATGGCTTTCTGTCATGTTTCTATCATCATATACTAAACTCTCATTTCAACCACTTTATTCCCTAATAAATTCTTAAAATTCTGTAATACATTTATCAACCATCTTGGGCAATATATTCAAATTCTACTGCTATATTTAATTTTGAACCCACTATCCCAAAACTTGACCAGAAGTTAACAGTCATGAGAACTAAGCCCACAGCCTCACACCAAGAGAATCTGCTGTGACACTAACCAGTGCCTTGACACACTAGAAAATAAACACCTCAAAAAACAGATTTTCATGCAGAAGACTAGCCGCATGCTAAAGATGCATGTTTAGAATTTCTAGTAGAAACCACTACTACTAATATCTCATCTTCCTAAAAGGTTGGCATGCTAAACTAAAATTCCAGTCACAGCCTCTCTCAAGTATTAGAGAGCTGGAGAGATGGCTCAAAGGTTAGGAACACTTGTTGCTCTTCCAGAAGACCCACACCCACAACAGGCAGTTCACAACCTCCCATATGTAACTCCAGTTCCGGGGATCTAACACTCTCTTCTGGCCTCCTTGGGACACCAGCACTCACATGCACATACCTGTACACAGACACAGACAGAAACACATAGTTAAAAATCTAAAGAACAGGACTTTGAAATTTAATAATTCAAATTCTTTCCACTCTTGCATACCACATTTTGAATCAATCTTGAAGCTAATAATCTCAACCTTCCCAGGAGGCAATGCAGCCACCAACATTTCCAGCTGTTGTAAGCCACTTTTATAGCTGATAAGAAATGTGGTTGGGACCATCTCCAGCATTAGGCAGGCCACGTCTCTGAAGTGATAGGTCAGTTTTCAAACACCAGAGCTATAGAGCAAATTTGATTGCATGAGATTTTTTGCACTACATGAACAAGAATCAGCCTAGTAAATAGACTATTTGGAGTTTTTCGACATTTTAGATTACACTGAGTTTGGTTTGCTGATGCAGAGTGGAAAAATGAGGTAACACATGAAAGCTATGCTCGTGGCTAGGATGTGGTGACACACATCCTACTCCCACACTATGCCTGTCGGGAAGGAGCGCACTAGGTAGCCAGGCATGGAGACTAGGTATGCATTGCACAGTTCAATAGAAATCACAGCTTCAGTTAATGTCTAGTCTTTGCCTTTTAAGATTTATTTTTATTATCTTTAATTATGTGTATATTGAAGGCATAAATCAATGTATGTCAGATGCTCTTAGAGGCCAAAGTGTTGGATTCCCTGAAAATGGAGTTACAGGCAGTTGTGAGTCACCTGACATGGGTTCTGGCAATAGAACTTGGGTCCTCTGCAAGAATAGTACATGGACTTAACCTGAGTCATGTCTCCAGCCCTAAAACCTTATTTCCTTAAAAATGTATCTCTCAGAACTGAAGGTAGAAACACTGAAAGAACATCAATATGTGGCTTCAGTTTGTTTTGTTTTGTTTTGTTTTAAGAAAGAAACAAATCCTGAAGAATCTGAAAGCCTCTGTAAAGTCAGTGAGATGAAGTGTATTGTCCTTAGCGCATGCATGTCACAAGCTTTATAAACAGTATCTTACTGTAGCTGGGGCTAGTTAAGAAATTGCTAGGTGGCCCAAGCTGGCCTTAAATCCATGACTCTCCCTTGCCTTTGTCTCCTGCGTGCTAAGATTACAGATGTGTGACACCAGGACCAACTGTCTGGAAAGCTGCTGTGCTTGTGTTTTTGTTTTGACACAGGATCTTACTATACAGCCCTGCCTGGCCTGGAAGTCACTGAGCGCCACCTGATCTGCCTCTCAAGTATCCAAGTGCTAGGATTAAAAGCATGGACCCCAAGCCAGGCATCATCCCAATACTCACAGTGTTCTTTCCTAAGAAAAAGGAATATGATGTTGGGAACAACACACAAGCATATTCGTGTGGTAATAAATATAATTTCATCAGAACACAGTACAGTCAAGATCAATACATGCCTTTAAGATTTATTTGCATAGATGGGAGGCCAAGGAGACAACTCAACAGGTCAAGTGCCAGGATGACCTGAGTTCAAAACAACCCAGAATCCACACAAAAATGGGGTACAGTAGCCCACAACTGTGACTTCAGTAAGTGCAAGAGACATGAGAATCAGCCAGAAGCTTGAGTATACAATGCAGAAGCAAAACAAGAGAAACCCTGTCTCAAAACCAAGGTGGAAGGAAGGGTCCAAATCCTGAAGACTGTCCTCTAACATCACAGGTATACCTGGGCACTTGACAGTTACCAATAAATGGCCCAGCACATATCTGTAATATGAGCACTCAAGAGGAAATGGGTAAGAGTGACAAGTTCTAAGCCAGCCTATGCTACACAGCAAAACAAAACTCTGCTCCCAACAGAGCAGGGAGATAAGAACACAACCAAAAGGGCAATGACACAGTCCCAGAATAATGAAAATAAAGTATACTGACCTGGCACATTTCATGTGAGATACTTTGAAAGGTTCTATCACATTTAACCAACAAATAGAGTGGCACAATGTACTTTTACATTTTCGTTTGCTCTTTGTTTTTTGTATATGGTCCTAATGGGTATTCTGAATCTATCATTAATGATAAGACAGCTTACAAAAAAGTATATTGGTTAGACTATATTTAAAAGGAAAAATAGTTACAAAAATGTAATCATGTCTCATTGAGGTTCAATTTTGAAGATTCATCTTATTTTACCTAAACAGTAAAAATTATTTTCAAAATAATGACCTTTGCAATAGTTTTACTCACTCACACTTTCATTTAAGACTACTTATCTTACATTAATCAAATAATTTTTCTTTGCTTTCAGCTCTTCATATGTGGCTATGGCCAAAATATAAAAGACGACAGAGTACTTATAAACTTATAACTTTCAAAATATGTAGCTAACTTTTGTCTTTGTACATTGATTCAACAAATATTCTCTAAGTGCTTGCAATAACCTACACTCACTGCAAATGTCAAGAGTGGGGGCTGGTTTTATACACAAAAACTGAGCACAGCTGATCCTAGAGGAGACATTCAGTGAGGTACTGTGAAAAAGAGCGATGTACTAAATACAATTCTCTCTTTCTTTCTTTGTTTTTGTTTCTGGGTTTTGTTTGTTTGTTTGTTGTTTTCTGGGGTTTTTTTTCCTTTGAGCCCGGGTTTTTCTGTAACCCTGGCTGCTTCTGAAACTCACTTTGTAGACCAGTCTGGCCTCGAACTCACCAAGATCCGCCTGCCTCTGCCTCCCAAGTGCTGAGATTAGAGGAATGAGCCACTACCGACGGCTTCCTAAACACAATTCTTACTAGCACTTCCATTAAAGATAGAATACAGAGCGCCAAGGGTGCTAGCTCATACCTGCAATCTGACATGCAAGAGGCAGAAGCAGGACTACTGAGAGTTCAAGTCCAACATGGCCTACATATCGAGTTCTAGGTCAGTCAAGACTTCATAACAAGATCCTGTTTCTAAATTAGCTAATTAGTTAAATAAAAACAGCTAGTGGAGAATAATTATTTTAATACCCATCTTTACTTAAGCGCGTCTAAACTGTAAAATTAAAAATATCACTGTAAAGGTAGACCAAGGAAAACAGAGACGAGGAGGGGAGGAGGGGAGAGGACAGGAGGAATAAAAGGAAGAGGAGGGGAGGAGTGGAGTGAAGTAGGGAGGAAAGGAGGGGAAAGAGGACAGGAGGGAAGAGGGAGGAGAGGAGGGGAAAGAGAAGAGGAGGGAAGGGAGGAGTGGAGGGGCGGAGGGAGGTTCTCAAAGAACTTACTTGCTGACTTCTTTATATTGAGCTATCTCCTCAATATAAAGCAGGTCGTGCAACCGTGACTGATAGTTTGCCTTGGTCAATGATTTGTCTAAAACAGACTGTGTAAACAGCTGGTCAGCAGAAAGAGGAATTTGGTATCTGATCAGAAGGCTCTTCTCCAAATCAGTAGTTTCATTAGGTTCGAAATCTACAATAGTCTTAGAGGAAGCATCCCAGCGCTTGGCTGTGGTCACCAGTTGCTGCTTTGCATGCATCAGGTACTCAAGATCTAAAGGAAATAAGGAACACAGGGTTAAATTCTCAAGTGAATAAGTATTTTTGTAACAGAGTTTCATATGCTTGAGCTAAAATCCTTAAAAATAAAATACCACAAAACTCACTGAGAGAGTACTTTCCCATGCCTGGCATCTTTGATCGTTTTAACAAAATAACATTGTTAGGAATCCACATGAGAACATCTTTTTATACACTGGCTATCTCATGCCACAAATTCAGTTAAACATTCAGAGCTTAACTCTTCAGTCAAGGGACAGCTGACCTGCAGGAGAAACCTGACTAATTCCTTGTATGACAAAATGTACCAAGTGACAGACAACAGTCACTTTCCTCCTCACTCTGCTAGTACCTGCCCCATGAGACAAAGAGAAGACCCAATGTCCTGAAAGTGTCCATCTTTGTTTGTGTGGCAAAGCACAGAGAAGCTGTTTGAATGTCACCTTGCTACCAGCACCAATCTGTTAGAAGATACAGGTGTACAACACTGCCAACTCCTTGGAACATGTGATAGGAAGTCGTTTGGATGCCACTTCCCAAAAGGCCATGTAAAACTCAGCAAAATTATACTATAAACAGAACACAGTGTCAAAACCAGAACTGTGAGATTGTGGCATCTTTGATAGAGTCGTACCATAAACCAGCAAACATGAGAGTCACTACCTGAGACTTACTGGGTGGAGCATGCCCGCCCAGGAAAGCAAAACATAGCCAAAAGGTAGAAAGTTGTCTAGCTAACTCATCAGGCAAAGGTTCAGACAGAGTTCAGGGGAAGTCACCTCAAGCTGTCTCTGAATCAGAACAGGCATGACTGCAACCTCCCATTCAGTTAGTAGTTTGGCAAGTTTGTTTACTTATTGATTATTTTGCGGTGTTAAAGATCAAGCCCAAAATCCAACGTATTCTACCACTGAACTACACCCCAGGCTGTGGTGCTGCAACCTCTAAATATCACACATGCATTATAAATACACATGCAGCCATTCACAAAGAAATTTCACAACAGTGGCAAGTTCTTAATATCTTTTTATTTGGTTGGGTTTTTTTTTAATCCTAGTTCTTAATAAAAATATATAAAGGCCCTAGGTTCTAACTTTTGATTCTTGTGAAAGCATTTTTGTAAGAGTATTGTTATTCTCAGACAGCAACATAAGTACAATTATAACAGCGGTAAAGATGAACTATCCATTAAAATTACACTTCAAACTACTCTAGGGGCTGGAGAGATGGTTCAGCAATTAAGAACACTCTTTCCAGGACAAGAGTCTGATTTCCAGCACACATGACAGATGGTTTACAACCAGCTCCATGACAGCTGACACCCTCTTCTGACACTGATAGGTGCAAACACACATGACATACTAACACACACAAATACATGCATACACATACACACACACACACACATATAAGTAATTTTAAATAAAAATTACTCTGCACTGGATCATTGGTCGCCTATGCTTTTTTTATCTCAGCATTGAGTAGATAAAAAGGCAGACAAATCTCTGTGAGTTTGAGGCCAGACTGATCTACAGAGTGAGTTCCAGGACAGCCAGAAAAACAGAGAAACCCTGTCTTGAAAAATCAAAAAAAAAAAAAAGAAAGAAAGAAAAAGAAAAAAAGAAAGAGTATAAAGAAGGATGTCTAACTGCTATTATAAGGTGGGAAATTTACATTTCATAATTACATTACAGATTTTATTTAAGTGCTTTAGACTATACTTTAAACCACACATTCTTGTGTCATTTAAAGGTCACTGACTGATTCAATGTTCCTTAAGGTGCTTGGGAAAAAAGCAGACCAAAAATGGTACCTGAGAATGCTATGGAAGACATGTTAAAATCTACAGAAATCAACTTCTCTACTTCTGACTAGAAGTATTTAAACTTTGGGGATGTGGCATAAGCGGCAGTATTTTTGACATTTTATGTAGATAGTGCCATCATCTACACTTTGGTTTTAGGAATTTCTTAGTGTCTTGAGCAAGTAGCATCACAAAATTTTCAAACAATGTTAAGTTTTATCCTGTTTCATTTGGAGGTGTGGGCAGGATCTCACTAAGAAACCAGGCTAACCTAAAACTCGTGGTTGCTCCCTAAACACTAGGATTAGATAATAAGCCATCATACCCAGTGTCTTGTTAATGACTATGTAGGAGGGAAAGCTGTAGCAGCAGAGAGGAGGCACCTGTAAACATCCCAGAGTGCCAGCCTCAAGAGGTCATTCATGTGACTGGTTGGTGGCTCCTGAGAAGCTTTACAGAACTACTTCTCTTGGGAGCCCGAGTCAGACTTCTGCCTCTCTGTTCTTCTTCTTTCCTTGTGTTTTTTGTTTGTTTGTTTCCCTCTTGGGTTTTTTTTTTGGGGGGGGGGGGATTTTACGTTGTGTAGGGAAAGCCTTCCTCCACAATACTCCATAGCTGGAAATTACAGTCATTCCCCTGCTTCAGTCTCTCAACTGCTAGGATTACAGGTGTGAGCCACCACACCTTGCTCATTCCTCCTACCTGAAAAAGAAACTGTTAGCTGTGTAATGAATGACTCACTAATTTACAGTGCTTAAAGGTCATTACTTCTTGAGTCTCTCCATTTATGGAGAAGAAGATAGACGCCCGATGGACACACCAGCACCTACAAGTGTGGTCACTGTGACCCCCAGCTGTAGCTCCTGCACCTGCGATCATCAAAACCAGACTCAGGTAATACTCAGGACTACTGAGCAGCTCTTCAGCCACGGCATATGTCCCCTCAACCTATACTAGCCGAAAATGAATCACATGCTGGAAAGACAAAAAAATGCACAAACTTGGACAGTAGTCACAAATCAACTTAGGAGAGTTTAACAGTGCTTATTAAGACTATTCATTAACCAACTCTTGTAATAAAAATCTCCAAGCAAACCTGACAGCAATATAGAAGGCACTACCCTGAGGTGTGGCAAGTAGGCAGAAGCTGTAAATAAATTTAAAAGAAATCCATGGAAAATTAAACTGGACTATACCTAAAGAGCACTTGCTTAACATGGGTGCAAGCCTGAAATGCATCCTCAGCATCGCAAAAATCTAACAGGATATAATTAACACCATAGAAGGTCTGCCACTCCCAAAACTAGCCAACTCTGAGCTACAGAGATAGCTCAGAAGTTGAGAGAACTTGCTGCTCTTCCAGAGGACCAGATTTCAGTTCCCAGCAGCCACATTAGGCAGCTCACTGTCTATAACCCCAGCTCCATGGAACCGATGGTTCTGTCCTCTGAGGGCACCTCTACTCATCTGTGCATAGCCATATGCAGACATGCACACCTACATGTAATTGTAAAAAAAATAAAAAAAATTAAAAATCCTTTTACAAAAATAGTCAACTCAACTAGAATAGCTAGTCTGACACAAGAAATACTTCCCACTATCCTTAGGTTCTCTGGTGTTTAAGATTAAGAGCTTGCTTGCATTCCAGCCACAAATCTACTACCCATACAATATAGTATCCAAAGGAAATCTTTGCTTTGAAATATGAAATGCAACCAATTTAAACAGTGTCTTTAACGGGGCCTGGAGACTACATGAGAAGATGGTGAGAGGAAGACAAAGAAGAGATGGCCCACAGGATTCAATAAATGTCATTTATTAAAAGCAGTTCTATTTATCTAAAATCAAGACAAAATGTTTCCTAATTTGAAAGTCAGACACCACACTTTTCCTCAACTCCAACTAGCACTCCTGCTCCCCTCTCACCACACTCCTCTCCCACCCTGCACTCCTGCTCCCCTCTCACCACACTCCTCTCCCACCCTGCACTCCTGCTCCCCTCTCACTACACTCCTCTCCCACNCCTCTCCCACACTGCACTCCTGCTCCCCTCTCACCACACTCCTCTCCCACCCTGCACTCCTGCTCCCCTCTCACTACACTCCTCTCCCACACTGCTACTCGGAGGCAACATGAAGCATTTCTGGCTGTGCCAATCACTGGCCTCTATTTTCTCCCGCTTTAAGAGCCTAATAAAAAGCTGAAATACACACACACACACATACGCAAACACAAAGAACAGACAAACAAACTGGCCAGACAGTGGTGGCGCACACCTTTGATCCCAGCACTCAGGAGGCAGAGACAGGTAAAGCTCTGTGAGTTCAAGGCCAGCCTGGTCTACCTACAGAGCAAGTTCCAAATATGCTCCAAAGTTACAGAGAAACCCTATCTTGAAAGACAAAACAAAAAGTTGAAACATACACACCCCACATGCTGAAACATAATACACTTGCACACCAAACAGTGGTAAATGTGGTGGTCCACACCTTTAGTCCCAGCATCTAAAAGGCAGAAATGGGCAAATCTCTGTGAATTTGAGGCCATCTAGGGCTACATAGAGACCCTGTCTCAAAAAGAGTATGAAACTGCCAAAGAACAAATTTAATAAATAAGTAGTAAAAAAACAAAACAAACTTATTTCTTAAAAACACATAACCAGAGCTGGTTGGTGGTGGCACACACCTTTAATCCCAGCACTCAGGGAAACAGAGGCATACAAATCTTGCTTGGTGAGTTCAAGGCCAGTCTGATCTACAGAGTGAGTTCCAGGACAACCAAAGATACACAGAGAAACCCTGTCGGGGGTGGGGGGCAGCCCCACATAACCAATGCCGGGCGGCGGTGTACAGAGCTTTAAAATCCCAGCACTCAGGAGGCAGAGGCAGGCGATCTCTGAGTTTGAAGCCAGCCTGGTCTACAGACTGAGATCCAGGACAGCCAGGGCTACACTGAAAAACCCTGTCTCATTAGGGTGGAGGGATCCCCCACATAACCAGACTGAAACAGTGAAGACAGAGGGCAGCTTCTTCATGTGCTGTCATTCACTACATTGACCTTTGAAGACAAACTTTAAAACCCTCTTTTTCTAATGCTTTGCTAATCATACAATATTCATGTTCTTAGTTTGCCATCAACTTTGCCAATGGGAAATCATTGTTAAGGCAGACTAAATTTTGTGGTGATGTTAACATGTCTTGCTAGACACTCGGCAGAGAAATGAATACCATGCTTCCAGATTCAAACCTAAGACTAGATCATAGATATGCTGCTTCCAGACATTCAAACCACAATTCCAAATCAGCATCTCCAAACTCTCCCAGCAGTGGAAGCCGTGTACACAGCGAGCAAGGAAAGCTTGCTGACTTCCTTCCCTTGCAGGTGCCTTTTTGAGTCATGACTTCAAGCTTACCCAAAGACAATTTTAGTAAATAGCTTATTTTTCTAAGCCTCAATAACCAAGAAAGCAAAAGAAAAGAAAAACACAGTTGAAGTGACATTCTTCCTCAACAATTAGGAGGTTACCATATAAATACAAGAAGAAAGACATTCCCTCATGACCCATAAATGGACACTGCAGATAATAATAATGTGGGAAAAAAATCAAGCTAGAGAGATGGCTCAAGGGTTAAGAGAACTGACTGCTCTTCCAGAGGTCCTGAGTTCAATTCCCAGCACTCACGTGGTGGCTCACAACCATCCGTAATAGGATCTGATGCCCTCTTCTGGCCTGCAAGCAGATATGCAGAGCAGAGCACTCACGTATAAAATATAAACAATTTTTTTAAAGAAATCTATGGAGTTGTGTTTTTAATTCAACTCAAAAGCTAAATTAATTAAGGAAGAAAGGATTTTTTTTAGTCCAATAATTAAGAATGAGCTAGGAAAATACCATTTGTCATACAACTCGACTATGAATCTCCCTGAGTCACACGAAGGCAGTCAGTCTGAAGGACACAAATAGCCTTTAGTGGGTCATTTGGGAAGGAGGATTCTCAATGAGAAACTGCCTCCATCGTTTGACCTGTAGGTAAGTCTGCAGTGCATTTTCTTAATTAGATATTGGTGTGGGAGGGCCCAGCTCACTGTGGGTGGTGCTACCCCAGGATTGGTAGTGCTACCTCTTTCTATAAGAAAGCAGACTGAGAGCTGGGCGGTGGTAGCGCACGCCTTTAATCCCAACACTCGGGAGGCAAAGGCAGGCAAATCTTTGTGAGTTCGAGATCAACCTGGTCTACAAGAGCTAGTTCCAGGACAGGCTCCAAAGCCACAGAGAAACTCAGTCTCAAAAAACCAAAATAGATAGATAGATAGATAGATAGATAGATAGATAGATAGATAAAAAATAAGAAAGCAGACTGAGCAAGTACGCCTCCATAACCTCTGTTCCTGCCCTGTTTGAGTTCCTGCTGTAATTTGCCTTCAGTCATGAACTATGAACTGGAAGTAAAAGAGAAATAAACCCTTTCCTCCCATAAGCCGCTTGTGGCCATCATGTTTAACACAGAAAAAGAAAGCTCAGAAAGAAACTATCCCAGGAATGGGACAGTGCTGTGACAGACTTGACTATGTTTGGGGAAGGATTGTAGCAGGATCATGAAACTTTGGGCTGGAAAAGCCACTGGGTGCTCAGAGCTCAGTGAGCTGTTTTGTGGGGACTTAGAAAACAGTGCTGAGAACAAGCCAGTAAAGCATCGGTCCTCCATGGCCACCACATGAGTTCCTGCCCTGATTTCCCTGGAAGATGGCCTACAAGCTGTAACAAGAGCTAAACCTTTACCTCCTCATGTCACTTTTAGTCGTGGTGTGCTATCACAGCAGTATAAGAGCTGAAAGGAAACACCAATAGAAAGCCAACCAAGTGGAAGAAGCAAGCAGTAGAGATAAGGTATTTCCCATTCAAATTCCAGTTTCACTTCATCACTAAATTTCTTGACAAGCAAAACCAAGTTATACTGTAACTTACAACACGATGAAAACAAGACAGAACCCAGTTCCGATTCAGGTCCAAACTACAGTCTCAGACCTATACCTGGAACAACACTTTCCTCTTCATTGTAAATTAAGGACATCCCAATAATGAACAGGTTGAGCATGAAACCAAAAAGATCAGGCTGTCACCCTGCCATCAACTCAGCAAAGTGGTCGTCTTGCTCCTGTGTTCCTGGATGTTGTCCTCACAGGCACTACAGGAAATGACAGAAAATCCATTTCTAGCAGCTCAGAGTACTGTACAAATGCTAGTTGTACTTTGTCAAGTACAAATTCTTTGCTGATGAGAATTCTGTATGAATAGGAAATAATACTACTATAAAAATAACTTAAAGGGGTTGAAGAGATAGCTCAGAGGTTAAGAACACTGGCTGCTCTTCTAGAAGTCCTGAGTTCAATCCAGCAACCACATGTTGGTTCACAACCATCTGTAATGGGATATGATGCCCTCTTCTGGCATGCAGGCATATACATAGGTAGAGCACACATACACATAAAATAAATACATCTTAAAATATTTTTTAAATAATTTAATACTTTTTTAAGATTTATTTATTTATTATGTATACAACTTTCCTTCCATGTATGTCTGCAGGCCAGAAGAGGGTACCAGATCTCATTACATATGGCAGTGAGCCACCATATGGTTGCTGGGAATTGAACTCATGACCTCTGGAAGAGCAGTCAGTGCTCTTAACCTCTGAACCATCTCTCTAGCCCCTTAAAAAATAATTTTTAAAACTATTCTTAAGGGGGCTGGAAAGATGACAAAGAGGTTAAGAGTACTGGATACTCTTCCAGAGGACTTGGATTCAATTCCCAGCACCCACATGGTAGCTCATAACCACTAACTCCAGTCCTAGGGAGTCCAATGCCCTCTTCTGGCCTCTGTGGGCACCAGTCATGCGTGTGATGCACAGATAGGCATGCAGGCAAAAAATTCATACACAAAAATATGGTAAAAACATTTGAGGAGGGTTCATGTTGGAGAGTTCTCTATTTAAACACCCTGGCTGCCCTGAAACTTGTTTTGTAGACCAGGCTGGCCCCAAACTCACAAAGACCTGCCTGCCTCTGCTTCATGAATACTGACATTAAAAATACACCACCACCTCCCACCCTATATATTTTTTTAAAAAAATTAATGTGCCATGCATGGTGGAATACACCTTTAATCCCAGAATTTGGGAAGCAGAGGCAGATGGATCTCTGTGGTCTGCGGCCAGTTTGGCCTACAGAATGAGTTCCAGGACAACTAGGGCACTTACACAGAGAAACTCTGTCTCAAAATAAATAGATAAGTAAGTAAGTAAGAAAACAAACCAAAAAGAAAGCAAAAAAATTTAAATTTAAAAGTGACTGAAACAGGAAACAAATATTATAGTAGGACAATCTTATCTTTGTTACTCAAGAACTGTTAGAACTCAAAACACATCATCTGGAAACAAAATCATTATACATCAAAAAACACTGGAATAAAAAAAATAAGATATTCAGTGATATAATTTTAAGAATAAGAAAATTAAGCCTGGGGGCTAGAGAGATGAAGTTTAATGGTTAGTAGCACTGGCTTCTCTTCCAGAGGACCCGAATTCAGTTCCCACATGGCAGCTCACAACTGTCTATAATCCAGCTCCAAGTGATTTGACACCCTCACTGAACATACATGGAGGCAAAATACCAACGCACAAAAACTGAAAATATATAAATCACTAAGGAAAGCAGGCAGGAAGGAAGGAAGGAAACTAAGTCTGGTGGTAACATATGCCTTTAATCCCAGCACTTGGGAGGCAAAGGCAAGCAGATATCTGAGTTTGAGGCCAGTCTGGTCTATATAGCAAGTTCCAGGACAGTCAGAGTTACACAGAGAAACCCTGTCTCAAAAAAGAAAAAAAGGAAGAGGAGGAGGAGGGGAGAGGAAGAGAGAGAGAGAGAGAGAGAGAGAGAGAGAGAGAGAGAGAGAGAATTTAAGCTAACTAAGCTGGATATAGAGG